>CATKHJ010643395.1:0-10021 GCA_949750685.1 Vernicia montana
AATTTATGCAAAGTTAAACTCATTTCACCAATCAAAACATAGATCAAACAAGAAATCTTTAAAACTCATCTTTGATCAAACTCATTTTCACCAAAATGAGAGATCTTGAAACCCATTTTCTTTAAAGTAAGAAAGTTCAAATCCATTTTGTAAATTTATTTCCATACACTTAATACTTCTTAAATCAAGTTTACAATCATCATCTTGATGCATTTAGTTAAAGAAAACTCTTTTTCTTAAAACCCATTTCATTAAAATCACAAGAAAGGAAGAAGAATTTCACAAATCACTAACAAGAAAACATTATACAAATGAAAAGAAAAGTTTAAATTTGAGATCTTTACCTTAAGATCTTCTCTTTGATGATGATTCTCTCTCTTGATCAAGAAGAAAGGAAGAAAGGAAGAAGAAAACTTTGAGAGAAATGTTATTGCTTTTTGAGAGGAAATGAGAAAAGATGATAGAATAAAATTATTTTTGTTGTCTTCCAATATTAGAAGAATTGTCAAATTCCTTTTAAGTCCTTTAGCTTAAAACCAATTGCAAAGAAGATGATACATCTTGACTAGGTTTAATGAACCTTGAGAAACATAATAAACCACTTTTCTTACAATTTCATTTCTAGCACAACAATTTGCCATATTGGTCCATATAATCTTTACTATTCACAATTTATGGCAATAGCTAATCACATTTTAATCACTTAATACATATTAATCACATATACTTGTTCATATACTTGTTGAATTTAATTATAAATTCAACAATAATTTCTCATGCAATCACGTTAAATTCACATTTATAATCATAAAGCATCAATTTAATCCATACTCATATAAATCAATTTGTTTATGAACTTAGGGTATTACAAATATGTAGTTGGGGTATTACAAGGGTATAGAAGGGTTCTACAGGTGTTCGGTGACCTTAAGTCTCCCCATGCCCTAGGACTGTCACGCCTTGGTAAAGCGAGCATGATGGATTTGAGGTGTTACCAAGGACGGGGCGTGACTCTTTAATCTCTATATACTTGAATTTTCATCAGGTTGGATGGGTAGATGTCCCCTTAACATAGGGTGAACAGTTTAGAGTTCAGCTTGGAGATTTATTTTTCCATCCTTTATGGTTTGTTCTTTTGGATTTTGGCCTACATATTAAAAAACAGAGCAACAAAAGTATATTTTCTTACAAGATATTACTGAGGTTTTTATTTTTTACTCGTTTGTTCATCCTTAAGTGTGTAAGATCAGTTAACTTCATTTTTGTTAATTCTCCTGCCTTGAGGTATCTTTGAATAGCTTCTCCAACATCATGAACACCAATGGCTCATTAAACACCCTAATGAGGTGCTTGGACCATATTTTAGGGAAAATTATCAATAGTTTATTGAACACTCTAGTGAGATCCTTAGATCCATATTTATGAGATATTACCAGTGGTTGATTGAGCACCCTAATGAGATCCTTAGATTCATATTTTTGGGACATTTTAATACCAGCAGTTCATTGAATACCCTAATGAGATCTTTAGATCCATATTTTTTAGATATTTGAACACCCTAATGAGATCCTTAGATCATATTTTTGGATTCATCGAGAATAGTATTGTTCATTATTTTCTAATTAGCTTTTAAATTTTTGGGAAATGTTGAGCATTAAATAGTTCACTGTGAACCTTAATGAGACCCTTAGAGCTCATATTTTTTGTTCAATTAAGAACATTATCGTTCATAACTTTCCCTAAGGAAATCCTTAGGTTTCAAAATTTTGGGAAGTTTTTGAGCATCACACCGCTCACTATGAACCTTTAATGAGACTCTTGGGACTCATATTTTTTCAGTTCAATTAAGAACACAAACATTCATCTTTTTCCCTAAGGAAATCCTTAGATTTTAAATTTTTAGGAAGTTTTTGAGCCCCACACTGCTAGGGATGGCAACGGAGCAAGTTTCACTATTACCATCCCCATCCCCATATGTTAAAACCCTTCACCATCCCCACCCCCAGTGGGTTAAGATTTTGGTACCTCATCCCCATCCTCATGGGTATTAGGGTCCCCACGGAGCATGATTTCCCCATGTAAAATTCTTATTCCGGCTTATTTCATTCTTTCATCCTACTTTGAGTTGTATTTAATATTTTTAAAAAAATGAATAAATTAAAAAGTTCTCATTTTTTTAAATTAATAGATAAAACTAAGCATTTTATATTTTTATTCACTTTTAAAATTAAATATCTTTATTCACTCATTAAGATATTCAATTAAATAAAATATGAAAGCTTTTTAAAGTTAATAATCAACCACTAATAATTTTTTTTTAACTATTTCAACCATACCATGAAATATATATATAGGGGGCGGGTTATGGAGCGAGGCATACAATTCTCATACCCGCTAAAAACTTTTGGGTTTTTCCCCGCTCCGCCCCATTCCCTAGTCAAAGCAGGGATTCCTTGCTTTGATCAGGGTCGGGTTCCCACTAGGTTGGGGCATTTTGCCATCCCTACACACCGCTCACTGTGAACTTTTAATAAGACCCTTTAGACTCATATTTTTTGTTCAATTAAGAACACAAATATTCATATTTATCCTAAGGAAATCCTTATATTTCAAATTTTTGGGAATCTTTGAACACCACATCATTCACTATGAACTTTTATTGAGACCTTTGAGACCCATGCATATTTTTGGTTCTTTCATATTTTTCCCCAATGAAACCTTTAGATTTCAAAATTTTCAAAAGCATTAGGCACCACATCGCCTAATGTGAACCTTAATGAGACCATTGGGACCCATATCTTCAATTCAATGAGAACACCATCGTTCATAATAAAGAAAGCAAAATATTAACTATATTTAAAAAATTATTATCTAATTTATAAGGTTTCTAGACAACTTAACTAACTTATAGGTGTTATTCATCCCCTTAGATAATTATTTTATTTTGTTAAACCTATACCAAGATATTTGTTCAAAATATTAATAATTAAAGGGAGAGAGAACTTAGCTATTATGATGTGCTCGATAGAATGACTCATCATTTTTTGTTTAGATGATCTTCTGCTTAAGTTTTGCTGTCTAGATCGGTCTTCTTTGAACACATTGCATGATATATATTGCTCAAACATTCCCCTATGCACCTACTTCTATTTGATGTCCCATCTATTCACATTATTAAAGTGAACAAAAGTTCAACCGCTTGACCATTTTCTTCTGATATCATTATTCTTGAGGTGTTCACCCGATAGAGTCCCTTCTTCTAGGCATGTTATGATAGGGGTTAATGGTCTATGTATGGGATCACAACTATTGTTTGTTGCTCAATACTGAGATTTTGTTGTATCTTCAATAATGCACCTTTTAAGGCTAGTTGTTCACCAGACACTGCTAATTTTGCTAATCTGTCCCACCAGGTAACTCTCTATATATCATTCAACTACAATTGCATTTGCGTGGGTGTAATATCCCAAGTTCATATTAGCCATGTGTATTGAATTCTTTGTTTATGACTTGAGATTTAAAGAATTAATGAAAAGAACTAAGTAACACCTGTTGGCGTTACCCTAATTTGTGAAACTTGGAAATTCTTAAGGAAGGAAAATTCACGGCCGTTAAGATATGTTAATGCCCATTACAAGTATGTAATGCCCGTGAATTATATGGAACGCCCGTTACTGATAAAAGGGTCACAACAATAATGATTATGGAATGGGCATTATGAAATTATGGGATTTTGGTAGAAGGAAAATTCATGCCCATTATTAAATGTTAACGCCCGTTATGAGGTCTTGAGCAATAGCGTGAATAGTACCAAGTAACGTCCATTACTTGTGTCAGAGATAGAATTGGAATGTCAGGCTATAAAAGAGAAATTAAGCTATTCACTTGTCATTAATGCCATTTAAAGCTTCAGAAACCCTAAGTGTTTAAGGGAAACACCTAACCCACCTTCCTCAAGTGTGAGAAATCTCATTTATTGCTTCCATTTAATTACCCAAGAGATCTAGGGTTAAAGATTGGTCTTCATCTCTTCATCATTTAAAGCTTGGATGAACAAGGTAAGTGGGGTTTTGGGTTTTCCTCTCTTTCTATCATAAAAGTCTAATCAAGAGTTAAGGTTAAAATGATTTCTATTGTTGTTTAAGTTATGGGTATGGATTTATTTATTTATTTCTATTTTATATATGGATATTGTATAGCTCCTAGTAAAGGTCATGTAGAAGAAGATGGTGGTGGATGTGACCATTGTTTTTGCTTGATATGAAGAGAGTCTACAAGGATTTTAAGTATTCTCTTGTCAAGATGAGTGAAAAATATACTATTATGATTGTGCTTGAACCATAAGGCCTAAAAGTCTAATTCTTTCAAAATACCCTAATTGCTTATTGATATTGCTATATAAATATATAATGTTCATGTTTGCTTTCATTCATAAACTATGCCATTGAACCATGATTATTGATGATTATACCATGAAATATTGAAAGTGCTATATGAATTTTTCATGAACCATGTAAACCATTGTTACTATTGATCATTGTATGACCATGAGTGACCAATACCTAAAGCAGAAATCCCCCCAAACTGATGTGGGGTAAAACCATCAGACTTTATGCACATTGTACCTATGGATAGGGTAAAATATCTGAACCCTAGTTAGGAGGGGTATACATCCTAGTTATGGGATATGATCAGTCTCATGCAATTATCATGGTGGCATGCTCCAAAGAAGAGCCTCTGCCTCAGGTATGTTATTAAGTCTCTGCCTTTATTATCAAGGTGAGTATGCCAATAAGCCTTTGCTTTTATTTTCAAGGTGAGCAATAAGATATATGTGCCTCTGCTCTCAATTCATTGATCGATTTCTGCTAAAACTTTTGCTCACCGGACTATTCACCATGAATCAACTAATTTTTTTTCATGAATCAACCTGTGCTCCAGCTCTGCAGGAACATAAAATAATGAAGATGGATGTCGGCTCTTCCGAAATTTCCACTCTGATGCTTAAGTCAAAATTTCAATGGAAAGCTATATAATTGCAATAATGTGTGTTAATTCAATATATGTTGTGTAATGCGTAATTTATTGTCTCTCTTGTAATACTCCAAATATTCATGTATAAGCTTCTAATTGATGACATGTGTATGGTAATATGTTTGCTTTTGATTTAGTATTGGGAAGGAAATTGATCACTTTATTGTATTAGAAATTGAGTTAGTGGAAAGTGGGT
Source organism: Vernicia montana (assembly GCA_949750685.1). Classification (NCBI taxonomy): domain Eukaryota; kingdom Viridiplantae; phylum Streptophyta; class Magnoliopsida; order Malpighiales; family Euphorbiaceae; genus Vernicia; species Vernicia montana. The sequence goes on from CATKHJ010643395.1 coordinate 5,231, forward strand.
CCCACTTTCCACTAACCCAATTTTTCATAATAAGCTAAGGTTAGGTTCATTGAACCTAGTCACTTTATCATTATCTTTTCTTTATTTTCTCTAAAAGTTATCAAAGAACTCATTTCTTCTTATTTCTTTCTCCATTGATCAAGAGTAAAGCATTAAAGAGAAGCTTCAAATGTAATGATCTAAACTACTTTCTTCATTTAGATCTTGTATGATATGCTTGTTGATTTGAGATTCTTCTTCTTCTTCTTTTTTATTTTGATTTACCCAAATGGGTTTCTAGACATGGAATTTATTTGAGGAAAATGTTATTAGATGATGATTTGTAAGCATGTATTGGGTGTAATGAGTGTATGAAAATGGATTTTCAAAAAGGATTTCAAAACTTTTCCATTTTTGATGATAATGGGTTTAATCAAATGGATTTTTAGAATCCTTTGTTGATTCTATGTTTGGATTGATGATATGAGTTAAGTTATAAGTCTTTTGCATGTTATAGAAGTTGAATTTAGTTAATCTTGGTGTTAAGGGTGTGGATTTTCCTTTCCTTCAGCCATATAAGGAGTTTTCCTGAAAATCCTGCCCAGAAGCATGGTACGGGCAAGGGTACACCTGTACCCTTGGGCGTACCATTGCTTCTGGAATGCCCCCTTAGGGTACGAGCAGGGGTATGCCCGTACCTCTGGGCGTACCCTAACTACTGGAAAATTTTCTAAATGGTATGGGCAGAGGTACGCCCGTACCTTTGGGCGTATCATTTATGGATGATAAATTTTAGCACACTTTTATTTCTATAGCTAGCATACTAGATTGATAAATGCATAAGACTTAGATGAGTTATAATTGGACTGAATTGAATTATTTCTATTTCTATTTAGGTTTCTATAGATTCTCATAGAGATTCAAGAAGAAATGAGGATGATGGAGGATGTGACCATGACATTTGCTTGTTATAGAAGTTGATTGCAAGCTATTTTGGGATTTGCATTGATTGAGGTGAGTGATTATTATACTACTATGGTTGTGTTTGAACCTAAGGCATAAATGCCTAATTCTTTCATGATCACCAATTGTTTTATTGATAATTGATATTTGAATATCCTATTTTATTAATTGTATACATGAACCCAAATGATAATTCTTCTTGATATTGATTTGAAACCATGATTATTGATCCATTGATAATCTATGTTATTGTTACCATTATACACCTTTATATGATTATTGAACCAAAAGCAGAAATCCCTTATTCTGATGTGGGATAAAACATCAGGCATTGTGCATAGTGTACTCCGGTGGATAGAGAAAAGTATCCACGTCCTAACTAGGGAGGGCTTGTTGCCCTAGTCGTAAGATCTGATCAATCTTAAGTATTGGTGAACGTATGCTCCGATAAGATGAGTCTCTACTTCGATATTAATATGATATGATGAGTAAGTGTTATGCCTCAGTTCTCGGTAATACCTTTGAGCATAATGCCATTTAAATGAAGAACGTTAAGACATAGTTACTTGATACTCTTACTGTACTGATATGATTCTGCTGAACATGATAGGTTATTGTTATTGCCTCCAATCGACTGATATTATTGAAACGATTGGTTATTGAATTTGAACCATATGATTATTGATATTGAACCTATTGGTTATTGTTATTGAAATGTAAACCATGAACTATTATTGTAAACCGAACTTGAATCACCAAGCTTCACAGGTTATGGTAGTATAATATTTACTCACTACATTATCTCATTATCAATTCTATTTTTTTCAAGTGAGCTAGTATTTATCGTTTAAGGGCCTTTGCAGAAGGGTTTATGATCCGATTGGACAGGCAGCGTGGCCAAGCAGAAGAAATAGCGGCCCGGGGCAGCTGGGAATTTGGGCCCTACGGGTACTTAATCCAAAGGAAAATGGTCCAACGGATCCGACTCATCGCCTTTGGCTATGATCGACGTCATTTTTCGGCTAAATTCCCTCGTTTGAGCCCCTAAACGGGCAGTTTTTCTATTTATGAAAACTTTTGATTTGATTGTAACTTTTGGTAGGAATCTTGGATTTAGGCACCATCTGTGACATTTTTCTTATTTTAATCATTATTTTATTCTGATGTAATATTGCGAATCTGCCATTTATGGCAGTTTCCATATTCGTTCCCGTGTTTAGGATTTCGTGACCCCTACTTATTTCCCTGCTTTGCCTGTTTTAGGGCATCAAATAAATTCAGAAACTTAAACCCTTAATTGGCTTTTGTGCCTTTTTGCTTACGCTGCGTCACTAAGGCCTTCTCCTTCTCCTGTCCTCAGAAACTCAATTGATTAATGTAATAGCTCAATTCCTTATTTTGATTATTTTGTATAGATAATGATTCAAACTTAGATGCTTCATGGTACATGTATTGGATTAGTATTCTTTTGGGCCTTTTTAAGCATTGAACTATTGTAAGATAATATTGTATATGAACTATGAATGTTATTGATAAATATGAGTAGCATGGTTGTTTGGTTTAGATCTTGGAAGATTGTATGAGATTGGATTATAGGATATTGATAGATGATTGATTGGTAAGGTTCCTACGGTTTTTCGGTGGCTTTAAGCTTACTCATGCCCTATGATCGTCGCGACTCGAAAGTCGGGTCGTGACATCTCTTGAATTTCCTTTTACCTTAACCCTTTGGGAGGTTTATATATAAGTGCTTTAGAGACTCTATTAAGGTAAGGATAGGTGATACAATTGTACATACAGCTTGTAATACCCTAGATCTTTCCCCTAATTAGAAACTTGTATGCTATGGATATATGTACATGATAAATAAGTAAATTTGGAAATTTATAAGTCGTAAAGCTAGAGGACCCTATTGGAAAAGTGGTATGAGAATTTTTTATTATGATATGGTTTGATAAATATATATTAATTAGTTATATGAATATAAATTATATAATTACTTGTTAGTGAATAAATGGGTATATTTTGATTTAAAATTAAATAACTGAAATCAAGAGTGTAAAAGAGTATAAAAAGAAAACACTAAATAATAACATTGTCAATACGAGGTAATAGAATAACAAATAAGTTAAATTAGTGGAAGGGGCTCATACATTCCTTTGGGCCAAAAATTTGATAAACAAATTTAGAAGCCCATGTTCAATTGCACATAAAAAAAAAAAAATCATATTATCATTTGTATTAAAACTATCTAGCCCATTAACATTATCTTTAATTAATTAAAAAATTTGCCACCACAAATATTACTAAAAGAATAAAATAATATTATATATACATATTGTCTCCAAACTTCTACCACATTCCTCCAAAAATTCGTGCTGTGCAAGAGGAACAAGAAAATAATTTTTTTTTCTCTCAAGTTTTTGGACAGCAAGGCCAAGCTAGGAGATTGAAAATTTTGAGGTAATTTCCTTAATAAAATTTGTTTGTTTTAGGATCCTAAACTTAAATCTTGAATCCTTTGTATTTTCTTGACTAATTTCTTCTCCTTTCTATTTGAATATTATGACTAATAGAGGTTTTGAGAGAAGGAAACTCATATAATTCAAGAGCATAATTTTATTAGTCTCTAATGATGTTGATTAAAGAATTAAGTGAATAAATTAAACCTAGGATTAGAATCCCTAAGTGAAATCAAAAAAGTATCTAACTTAGGGTTTTCAGGTCACCAAGGTACTACAGAAATTTGGATGACAATTCTGTATTTCTAGAGCAAAAATTTCAGGTTATGGTAAACATAAGAATTGTAAGTTTATGTGTTAACTACACACCTATAAAAGGGTTTGGTCAGAATCATTTTGGATAGGGAGCTATCCCTTGGAACTCAAGATGACTCAGAAGCATGACTTGAATGCCAGTCTGAACTTGAGTAGATTATTAGGATACCTTAAAGATAGATTTAGACAATGGTCAAAATAGAGAAAATGTTCCTTTGGATGTTTAGTGACTTCTAGTAAAATGGTTTTGACAAAAGTCTTATATTTTAAGAGTTATAATGAAAAACTATAGACTGTGCTCAGACTGTCCCTACAAATGGACAGTAATAAATTTGGAAGTGTGTTATGAATAGTACGAAATAAATATTGAACTGGAATCTTGATATGTGGCAGATTTAGATGTTAGCTTTTGGTTTCAAAAGGATTCAACTCAATTAGAGTTTTCTACAAAGAGAAATGGTAGAAAAAATGCAGAAAGGTCAAGTGAAAAGTACACAGAATTTTAAATGTATTTGTTACCTTTAAATGATTTCAAGTAAATTAAGATTCCTAATTTCTATTGCATGTTCAAGGATTTATTAAAACCTAGAATATATAGATGCGACGTAGAATGAATGAATGAATTAATATATCAAAGTGGTAATTAATCCTAAATTATATAAAATGCTTGTAGACGTAAAAGATCGACAAAAAGGCATTGCATAGGATAATCGTCTCAGCCTTGTTAAGAATCAAGTATACAAATTATTTCTCCAAGCTAAGGTGAGTAAATGATATATATATATATATATATATATATATATATATATATATATTGTACCATCATCATGAACTTGTTTTCCATGTTATATTTATTACAAGATTTTCATGAAAATGGAATTTCAAGCTCCAAGTTTTCACAATTATATGTTTCATGGATTTTAAGTATAAGATTTCAAATTCTATAAATTTCAAGAATAAACATTCAAGTTTTATGTTTACATGATTTTCATGAATCAAAATATTCTAAGTTCTATGTTCTCATGATTTCCAAACTTTAAGATATTTAAATTCTTAAATATATAATTTATGG
>CATKHJ010643477.1:0-13492 GCA_949750685.1 Vernicia montana
CTTTTATATCATGCAATAGACCCATAATTTAACTCCTTTCATCAATCAAAACATATAATCAACAAAGGATTCTAAAAATCCATTTGATCAAACCCATTATCATAAAAAATGAGAAAGTTTGAAATCCTCTTTTGAAATCCACTTTCACACTCTTAATACTCATAAATCACACTTACAAATCATCATCTATTAGCAATTTCTCAAAGAAACCCCTTTGTAGAAATCCATTTGGGCAAACCAAAAGAAAGAGAAGAGAAAGAGAAGAAGAAGAATCTCAATGCAACAAGCTTACAATACAAGATCTAAATGAAGAAAATGATTTAGATGATTACCTTTGAAGCTTTCTCTTGATGATGATTTGCTCAAATCAATTGAAGAAAGAAAAAAGAAAAGAAGAAAAAGAAGAAGAGAAAGAACTTTTGTCTTTGATAGCTTTTAGAGAAATGGGAATAAGATGATAGCATAGTGACTAGGTTCAATGAACCTTGAAATAAGCAAATATATAAAATATGGTGTTAGTGGGGAATGGGACCCACTTCCCACTAACCCATTTCTAACACATCAAATTGGTCCATATGCTACACATAATTACACATATTAAAACTTAGATGTTCATACATGAATATTCGGGGTATTACACCCTCACTCTCTGATAGAGGTCTTCATGTAATTTGCCTCGCTGATCGAGGACTTAGACAATTTGCCTCGCTAACCGAGGACTTTGATAATATGCCTCGCTAACCGAAGACTTTAATAATCAGCCTCGCTAACCGAGGACTTTGGTGATTTGCCTCGACTTATCGAGGACTTAGAAATCCACCTCACTTGAAGGTCTTAGTGTAATCTGCCTCGCAAGATTAGGACTTAAATAATAATCTGCCTCGACTTATCGAGGACTTAGAAATCCACCTCACCTGGAGGTCTTCATATAATCTGCCTTGCTAGATGAGGACTTAAATAATAATCTACCTCGATTTATCGAGGACTTAGAAATCCACATCACTTGGGGATCTTTATGTAATCTGCTTCGCCAGATGAGGACTGAAATAATAATCTACCTTGACTTATTGAGGACTTTAAAAATCCGCCTCACTTGGAGGTCTTCATATGATTTGCCTCATTGACCGAGGACTTTTGAGAAAATCGGCCTCGCTCATGGAGGACTTATAGAAAATCTACCTCGTTGATAGAGGACTTTAAAGAAATCCAGCCTCATCAACAGAGGACTTTAAGAAAACTTGCCTCATTGATGGAGGAGTTTTATAATAATCTGCCTCGTCTTCCGAGGACTTTTATGATAATCAACCTCGCCAGATGATGACTTAAATAATAATCTACCTCAACTTATCGGGGACTTAGAAATCCACCTCACCTGGAGGTCTTCATGTAATCTGCCTTGCCAGATGAGGACTTATATAATAATATGCCTTGACTTATCGAAGACTTAGATTTCCACCTCACCTGGAGGTCTTCATATGATCTGCCTCGTCAACTGAGGACTTTAGAGAAAACCAGCCTCGCTCATAGAGGACTTACAGAAAACATGCCTCACTGATAGAGGACTTTAAAGAAATCCAACCTCATTAATAGATGACTTCAAGAAAACCTGCCTCATTGATAGAGGACTTTTATAATAATTTGCCTCATCTTCTGAGAACTTTTATCATAATCTGCCTCGTCTTCTAAGGACTTAGAAATCCATCTCACCTGAAGGTCTTCATGTAATCTGCCATACCAAATGAGAACTTAAATAATAATATGCCTCAACTTATCGAGGACTTAGAAATCCACCTCACCTGGAGGTCTTCATGTAATCTGCCTTACCAGATGAGGACTTAAATAATAATCTGCCTCGACTTATTAAGGAATTTAGAAATCCGCCTCACCTAGAGGTCTTCATATAATCTGCCTCGCTAGATGAGGACTTAAATAATAATCTGTCTTGACTTATCACTTAGAAATACACCTCACCTGGAGATTTTCATGTAATCTGCCTCCGCAGATGAGGACTTAAATAATAATCTACCTCGACTTATCAAGGATTTAGGTAATAATTTTTCTTTTCTTCTCTTTTTTTTTTTATTTTATTTTTTATAATCCTTTATGAAGTACATGATTTTTACTTGTAAATACATTCAGATTTTTGTACATTTTTAGTCTTGCATACAATGATACAATTACAATATTATTTGCTAAAATGAAATGGCTTGTCTTCAGACAGCTTCGCTTGTTTGTGTGCCTTATATAGTTTTTGAGCACTTTCTCTTCATTTTGTTTATTTCTCTATCAAACTGTTTTGTGGTCGAATAGCTTCTATGAAGAGTTTGAGAGTTGCTTTTATGACAAGAGTCTTCAATCATTTAGCTTGAGTTATCTCTCTTCCCCTAATGAAGAAGGAACTTTTCCCTTTATAGCTTTTTTGACAAAGTGTAAGTCTTTTTTGCTCTTCATAATAGGAGTTTCACTCCTTTTTGCAGAGAGTTGCCTCTCAAACTTTCACCTAGAGTTCACTAGGCCTTTCGCCTATTAGACTTATGCCTGGACTACATCGCCTTTTGAGCTAGCCTTAATAGGACTTTCACTCCTTTCTATAGAGAGTTGCTCGCCTATAGTTCATTAGGTCTTTCTTCCCTCTTGCAGGGGCTTTTTTTTATCTATTGGGATTTAGCCTAGAGTACTCGTCACATTTGGTTTTTTGCCTTTACTTTCCTCTTTTTAGCTTAGCCTAATAGGTTCTTCTTGTTGTATGCAGCTTGCAAATTGATTTAAATAACTTGATTTTTTGCCGAGTCAAACATTGTTGTATTAATGTTTTTAACACCGCAACACAATGGTGAAAAATAATTTTGAATTTTAAAAATAAAAATGGAGTCGTTACCGATCGATTTGTTTTAAAAGGCTCAGTTGGAAACCTTTAAAGAATTAGTTTGTTAAACTAAAACTCGGATTCGAAAAGTCGTAGATGCATAAGGAAGGTGTTAGACATCTTATGCATTAATTTTCAAAATATAAAATTGGCCTTCAAGTATTATTCTCTTATTATTTATTTAGTACACTTATGTTATTTTTTATGTAATAAAAATATGAAAATCTCTTTTATTTATTTATTATTTTTTAAAAAAATTGAACCTTTCTTGTTTGAATGAAAGAGGGTGAGATTAATTGAAGAAAATGGAATCATAATTTGATTTGGACTTAACTTGAACTCATTGAGGTTAATTGATTGTCATGTTAATATTAACCACATACAATAACAAAAGGAAAAAAAAGAGATAAGATAAAATTGAATAAAATAAACCAATTTTATTAGAATAAATAAAGAGAAATTACAAAATATAAAAATGTATTACATATAAAGATAATAATTATAAATTGCAAATAAAGATATTATATATATCTAAAAAAATACATATACAGGGAAAATAAAAATCGCATAAATAAAAATTCAGCAAATTACAAAGAAATGGAAATAATACAAATAAAAAAAAATCCTTAATACTGAAAGAAAACTTCAAACTTAGTCTAACATTCAATATCATCCACTTTAGGACACGAACCTGCAATGATAATCAGACACCACCAACAAAGATATAGGAGCAATAAAACAAATAATTTAATGAAAGAAAAAGTTTATTTTAATAAATGGTGGGCTCAGGTATTTAATATTTCAGAAAGAAAAGAAAAATAATTTAACTCTGGCTGCAAATTAAAATTGAATAAATTTAATTCAGGGCTTGAAATCAATTTAATCAACAAAAATGCTTACCAAAATTTAGTTTACCTTAATGAAAATGTCATGATTTCAAACCAAACCAAACCAAATCAAACTATCAGTTCTAATTTACCCCGCCAATAATTAAACTAATTTCCTCTTATATTTTTATATTTTTCGAGTATGGTATTCATCATCGCCCAAAACAAAGTTTATAAGACATAGTGGTAGGGATCACAAGAACAAGTGGCACTAATCGCCATATATAAAAAAACATAATAATTCTTGCTAAATCTTTTGGAATTTGTCAATGAAATTTAATCCAACTCGTCCTTTTGACCCTCCCAATATTTTTAATAACCAAAATCCAAGAGAAATCAAAATGATCCCAAAGAAAGACAAATATAAATTTAATCATATATATACTTGTAAACCATTAATTTTGCACCCTCTGACATACAACCCAACCCTAGAGGTACCTAGGCTCGGTAAATAGACCTCCGGAAGCCGAAATTACCAAAGATCGCCGAATTCTAAAAATCAAGAATCTGAGCCTTGGAACCCAGGACCCATCCGTCAAGCCTTTAAACCAATCTTAGATCATCCAGGATTGAATATGAAGCACAACGCAATTGGAATCGTGAAAAACGAAGTTAAAACGGATCAAAACGATAAAAATCTGCGAAACCGAACATCGAAAGTCAATCAGTGATCGCACAGGCCACCATGATGACTGCACAAGGCCTGTGTAGAACAATACATACTTTGTGTGGTCCAGAATTCCTTTTTGTGTGGTCACCATGTGGGCTGTGTGGTCCCGAATGTCCCATGTGCGGTTCCAGAACGTTCATGTGCGGTTTTGAACTCCAAAACACCAAATCCCACATCAAAAATTTATGTTTTCAACCTCTAGCTCTCTCCCTATATAAAGGAGACCCCCTAGCTCATTTTTCCATCATGAATTTGCTTGATCAACCTCTAATCTCAAAGCAAATAATCTTTAAACTTGGTCCGAAAGAAACGAGTATTTTAGTTTCAATGTTTCTTTTTTTTTTTTTCTTGCTTTGCAAAGCGAGAATCGAGTTACAACTTCCCGTGCTGACCCATCAAGTCAAAAGTTTTTCGCTGTCCAAGGCAAACCGTCGCCCTCCGTCTAAGGCAAGTCCGCCGCCGATCGAGACAAGCCTCCTCCATTTTAAGGTAAGTTTCTTTTACTTTTCTCTTTTTCTGTCTTTTGTTTTCTTGTTCTTTTATTTTCTGTTTTATTCTTTATGTTGCCTTGTTTATCTTTTATTATTTCCCTTAGAGATTCTTTGCATGTCTCCTTCTCTTTCATCCCTTTCATTTAACTAGTTCTTTTATTTTGCATATTTTATTGTTTTCCCTTTTTCTTTGTATGCTCCCTCTCTCTTTTAATTCCCTTCTTTTTAGTTAATTACTTTAGAAATTGCATGTTAATTAGAACTTGATTTAATTAACTTGAAAATTAACTTGAATCGATACATTTGTTTGTTAATTATTAACAACTTGGTAAATAAATTTTTATTTGTTTAATCAATTAATTTGGTTAAATCAGATAATTCAATCCATCTGAAACATGATAAAAAATTCAAACTAAACAAATCTCCTTCGCACGAAGGGCGAACTACATAAATTTTAATTCTCATTCAAAGGGATATGTAGGCATGCTTGTCTAAAGTATCAAATCCAATTAAAATAAATTTTTTTCTTCTTTCACATTCTTTACATAGTTTAAGTTTTGTGTTTTCTTTTGTTTTTCTGTTTTGTTACCTTTATTATTGATTTAGTTTGAAAATTTTGTAACTTCCCTATAATCTCATAAAAACTAAAGGAAATATCTCCTAATTTAATTTGAATTATAAATTTAATTATTTTTTTCTGCTTTCTTTATTTTGCCTATTAATGCTTTCTTTACTTTATTCTATTATTGAATGATTCATGCATTATCAACTGTTCATGAAATCCATTTTAAGCCATTTTTTATTAAACTTGCCAAACTAATTAAAATGAACCGAAAATCTAATCTCCGAATCCTATTTGGTTTCAAGACTAGTGATCTTTTTTTCCTTTGGGATATCAATTGGAGTCATTAATGAGTTTTTCCTTACTTTTCCCAATTAATAAATAAATTAAGGTGGCGACTCCCAAAATACTTTTCAAAATCAACCAATTTGAACCTGAAAGTCCATCGTAAATACAAATCCGAATGAGCATTTTAATCCCCTCTAGCGAATCAGACCGGTACTCGGACGAGGTCTCACAATACTGCTTTAGGCTTCAAAGTTTAATTGAACTCAAAAAAGGAAAATTAGAGTTGAAATCCCATAAATTAATAATAAAGTTAACGAAAACAATAAATCTCACATTTATTTATAAGTTTCTCTTTTTATTCTAATAAATATAAACATGAAGAAAATATTGTTTTTGTTTTTTATTATCTATCCATTAGAACAAATTAAATTAAAAAAATGGAAGCCATATTTGATGCAACACTGTATGCAATAAAAACAAAGGGACACCAATGACCTTTTAACATTACAAACCAATTTGATAACCAAAATCAACAAAGCCATTCAATTTACAAGAGTGACGACCCCAAACCCACTTGCATATTAAATCCAAAAACAGAAATAACTTTTAATCATTTTAAACAATCCAATAGAATCAAACATAAAGATTCAAAGCATAGCTGATTATATCAGACCCATTTTATCACCGACCTTACATTTTGCAATTCAAAAGAACTTTACAAAGACATAATCAACCAGCCAAAAATATCAGCACAACTAATATGCCCCCATGATGACAGACCCCTTTCTTCAAGCAATACAGACCCATGGAAAAGAAAGAAACAAACCCATTTTTTAATTTAACACAGACTTGTGAAAACAAGAGAACAACAACTCATTTAATCAGAATTATCACCAACATTATTTTGTTATTCCAAATTTAAGCCCAAATCAAAATTCAATTCCAATTTTTCTAATTAAACTCTGTATTTCAAAGGATTTCAATTTTTTTTGAATATTACCAAAAATAAATATATTTTTTTTTATGGAGTCTCCCCCTCTCTATACGGCAACTTCATCACAGAGAAGGGATTTCGATTTGTAAGGAGGGTTCACGGTAAAGCTGGCAACTCCAACCTCTAACCGTTGAATGAACCCTTTTTACAAATCAAAATACCCAGAACATAATAATATATATAAATTAAAAAATAATTTTTTTTTTTAGAAATTAAACTAAAGAAGAAACAAAGATTAAGAGAGGCAGAAAATGTTACCCAAGCTGCACCAAAAGCAACCAGACCCGATTTCAAGCAAACTTCAGAAATTCCCAAATCGAAACCAGACCCGATTCTCTTTTCTTTTTGCCTTTTGTTCTGAGCACCAACAATGGATTACTAACCGAGACAAAACATAATCAATCACCGAGACAGAAGAGAGATCAACGGTACTAAAGGTGATTTAAACAAACAAAATTAGAAATTAGCCAACACCGAAACTTCAACCCAACAAAGGAAACCAAACCCGTTTCAAGCAAAGCTCCAGAAATTCCAAATCGAAATCCCACTGAACCAAACCCTTTATATCAAGAAAAATAAATCCACGAATGAAACCAGATCCAATCGAGAATGATTTAATCCACCAATCAGAAATGTAGACAAACCCCAGCTGAAATGGATCTCATCAGAATCATTGAAACAAAGAACCAAACCCAAATTGATTTCATAACAATCTGAAATTTAGATCAAAACCCCAATACACTAGAACCAGACTCGATTTTGATGAGTTTCAGTATGAGAGATGATTGAATCAGAGGGAAAGTGAAAGTAGGTGAGAGACCAAATGTAAGAGATTGAGAAAGAGAGCTATTGGTGATAGTAGTCGGATGATAAGCTAAGTGGGAGTTAGTGAGCATGGTTTTGTCGGTGATGGGTGTATGGGTTTTTGAGAGAGTGGTCACCAGTATTTTTGAGAGGGAGCTGTGAATGTTGAAGGAAAGAGGTGGCGAGGTTTTTTTTTAGAGAGGGAGCTGTGATGGTGATCGGTGAGGGTCTTTTTAGAGAGGGACGGTCATTGTGATCAGTGATAGCGACAAGGGTCGCTGTGAATGGGTTTGTGTTTTTGGGTGAAGGTCGGTGAAGGAGAGACTTGGATATGAGTGGAGAGTGTCAGAGAGAGGAGAGAGAGGTTTCTGAGTTTTCTAAAAGTGAGTGTGAGCGTCGGTGAGGGTTTTTTTTTGAAAGAGGGAGTTGGTCTGGTGGTTGGGTTCTTTGAGAGAGTGAGAGTGGCTGAGATCGTGAGAGAAGAATTAGAGTTGGTGAGGGTAAGGGTTTTTGAGAGTGAGCTTGTGTCGGTCTTGAGAGAGAGCGAGAGAGAAGGTAAAAAATATGGTGGTCTTAGAGAAATCTTCTTTTCTTTTCTTTTCTTTTTTTTTTTTAATTTTTTTTTTATTATTTTTCCTTTCTTTTTTTAAATATGAAGAAAATAAAATAAATAAAAATCTTTTAATTCATGAAAAATCACTTTTTAGATTATATATTTAATTTTAACACTTTAGTTTATATAAAAAAAAACATAACTTTACTTTCTAAAACTAAAATTAAAGTAAAATTGAAAAATATGCAAATTTAAAATCCTATTTTAAGATAAAAATAAAGAAAAACTTGAAAATTATAAAAATTTGCTAAAATTAAAATAATCATTTAATTTACTAAAAATTTTAAAAATTTAGAAATTTACTGTTCAAATACAGTATTTACAGTTGCCCCCTCTTTACAAGTTTTCTGAATTAAAAAGTAAAACTTTCAAATTAGAAAGGGAGTAAAGAAAAAAAGACAAATATTTTGGTCAGTGATTATTATTATTTTTGTAAGGAAAATTTAAGTTGCAGAAAAGTAAATTCTTATCATGGCAGGAAACTTAAAACTACATGATAATTGAATTTGGATGGCAATATATAAAATTAAATTGCATAAACCAATGACATAAAAATTAAACTTAAATTAATGGCATGAAAATTAAACTCGAATCAATGACATGAAAATTAAATTGCAAAAATTAAAGGGTATTGTGTACCTCAATGCAGAAAATTAAATTGCAGAAATTAAATGGTATTATGTACCTCGATTGCAGAAAATTAAATTGCAGAAATTAAAAGGTATTGTGTACCTTGATTGCAGAAAATTAAATTGCAGAAATTAAAGGGTACTATGTACCTCGAATGCAGAAATTAAATTACAGAAATTAAAGGGTACTGTGTACCTCATTGCAGAAAATTAAATTGTAGAAATTAAAGGGTATTGTGTACCTCGATGCAGAAAATTAAATTGCAAAATTTAAAGGGTATGTGTACCTCTATGCAGAAAGTTAAATCACAAAAATTAAAGGGTACTGTGTACCTCGATGCAGAAAATTAAATTGTAGAAATTAAAGCGTATTGTGTATCTCGATGCAGAAAATTAAATTGTAGAAATTAAAGGGTACTGTGTACCTCGATGCAGAAAGTTAAATTGCAGAAATTAAAGGGTACTGTGTACCTCAATACAAATTTAAATTGCAAAAATTAAAAAGTACTGTGTACCTTAATGTAAAAAATTAAATTTTACTTGGAAATAAATTGTAGGAATAAATTAAATTTCATAAATTAATTTGCATGGCAGAAAATAAAATAAAATAAAATATAGTCAAAATATGATGTTCTCGCTAATTGCCCCTCTTTAATAATTTTCTGTGTTGAGAATCACCATAGAAAATAAGTAAAGAAAGTGAACTCATATTTTGACCTACTTATCAAACACTGCATGATACTTGAATCAGTAACTTGAAGATCTTGTTGTTGTTGAGATATTTTGTCTTAAGATTTGTCTTGCACAGTGGTGGCATTATTGCAATGTATTCTTTTTAGCTTTGCTCCTAATTATGATGATCATTGATTGCCCCTTGCTTGAATATTTTCAGAGAATTTTAAATTGAATGTAGCTCTCTTCAGACTTTGTTTCCGACATTTAGTCATTTTCAAGGCTTGCCCCATATTTTTTATTATTTGTTCCTGTTGCAAAGTTATGCTTGAGTTGCCCCCAGTCTCTTGTTTCATTGTTATTACATCCCTCATGATGAATAATTCTTGAAGTTGTCATAACTAATATTTGATCTCGAGGCACTTACTTTTCAGTGAATTTATCTTTGTGCCTCTATTACTAAACACCTAAAAAAAAATGATATATGTCATTCCTTTTCTCTTGTTCTCACCTTTTATTTTTATTTTTTATATTATTTTTTATTTTTCATTTCTTTATTTTTTTTCTATATATTCCTTTTTTATTTTTTTATTTTTTTTAAAGCATGTAAGTAAATGACTCAAAAACTATATCATGAAGAGTAAATAAATAAATGCAGACTATATTATGAAGTGTAAATAAAAATCAATGTTATTATATCATACATATGGATGAATTAATATTATCATGAAAGTAAATGAACCAAGAAATTAAAATAATTTGAAGGAATGACCCTAATGCAAATGATTTTAATAAATTGAATGTTCTTTTCTTTTTCTTTTTCTTTTTCTTTTTCTCTTTCTCTTTCTCTTAAATTTTTTATGATTTTATTATTGTTCTAAATGACCTTGATAACATGCAACTTGAAAAATATACAAATATTAATGCAATGTAAAAATATTTTTCTCTTTTCCTTCTTTTTCTTGAAAACTTATTGATCGCATCACAGTCTATCTTGCTTTGCATTTTTCTCCTTGATGGGATGGAATATGATGTAGTTATTCAGAGAAAAATGACTCTCAAATGATAGTGTTTGGGATTAAGCATGATAAAATAATAAAATTGAAGATAAATGAAATAGAAATCTGAGCATACAAAATCTGACTTCAATTTATAAAAATCTCTCTCTTTTTATGTCTCTTTTTTCTTTTTTTTTTTTTTGAAGCAAAAGATGCATATATAATTCAATGTAACTCTTTTTCAAAACTTGGAACTAATATTGTAGGTGAAAGTGGAAAAAATGATATTTGAGTCATAAAAAATGTTGGATCAAAACTTAAATTTGGTAATGGTGTTGGTGGAGGTTTATCAATCTTTACAAAATTGAAAATGATCTTAAAGTCAAAACCAATTTAATGGTAAATAATTGCAATTTCGAATGTGAAAATGGTCGATTTTGATGAATAGAAAACAATGGGAGTTTAGGCTCAAAATTTAAAAATTCTGGGAAGGTTGATATTAAGGTATTTTTATGGGGAAAAGGGAGAATTTTATCTAAACAATTGAATATCATATACTTTAAAAATTAATGACCATTATTATGGGTGAAAGGTAGTCTTGGTAATGGTGAGTTGTAGTTGTTTAGATTTTTAGGGTATGGTTAGAGCTGATTTATGCATGATAATATGGACATTTGGGATTTGGAAAATATAAGCGTGATTCCAAAGGATATGGGTGATGGATAGACTGGTGGGTAATGTGAGGCTAAGGAAAGATGTTTTGGCTAAATGGAGCAGACATAATCGTGAATTGGATATGACCAGAAATGAAGGTTATGATATAAGAATGAATGAGATTTGTTTCACTCAAACTGAGATATGAATGCTCTCTATTGTGAACCCTTAATTTTACACCCTCTAGTATGTATTTGAACCCTAGAGGCACTTAGGCTTGATAAACAGACCTCCGGAAGCCGAAATCGCCAAAAATCTAAAAACTGAGAATCTGATCCTCAGGACCTAGGACCTACACCATTTGGACTCTGAACCATCCTCATATCATTCAAGATTGAATAACAAGCACAACACAACTAGAATCATGTAAAACGGACATGAAACGAGCGAGAAAGGGCGAAAACGGGCCAAACAAGCTGAAGCAGGGCCTATGATCCCATAGGCCCATGCGGTGACCGCATGGCCATATGCGGCCATCAATCCATGACTGCATACTCCCATGTGGTGACTGCATGGTTGTATGTGGTCACAGCTTCGTTTTCACGATCCCACATCGGGAAATGAGCAGTCTGACCTTCTGCTCTCTCCCTATATAACTTGCCCCTCTCAGCTCTCAAAAAGACACACTCAAAGCTTGCTCACACATCCTTTGGCTTGCTTGATTAGCCTTTGCATCAAACGAGCCATTTCCCTAAGCTTGGTCCGAAAGGAACGAGCTCCCTAGTTTATAGTTTTCTTGCTTTGTTATTGCTTCTTGCTTTGCAAAGCGAGATTGGGTTGCGACTTCCTGAGCCGACCTGTCGAGTAAAAGGTTTCCGCCATCCAAGGAAAGTCCGCCGCCGACCAAGACAAGTCTCCGCAGTCCCAAAGTCGCTTAAGCATAAGGTAAGTTTCTTTTCCTTTTATTTATTTATTTTATTTTTCTTAGTTAGTTAATTAAATTGGTTTATCTAGGTTGTTAGTTAATTAAAATATGAAATAATTACTCCAACTTGGTAAATCAATTAGGTTAACTAATTAATCAACCCACCTTTTAATCAATCAATTTGAAACATGATAAAAAGCTCAGACTAAACAAACCCCCCTTCGCAAGAAAGGCGAACTACGTAGATTTTGATTCCCATTCGAAGGGATACGTAGGCATGCTTGTCTAAAGCATCAACTCCAATTAAAATAAGCTTCATTCCTCTTCTTTCACTTTCTTCACATAAGTTTTGTGTTTTTCCTTTATTTCTTTGTTTCTATTTCTTTTATTATTGATTTACTTTAGGGAATGTGTGACTCTCTTAGAACCCATAAGGGCTAGTGGAAATATCCCCTAATTTGGTTTATGTTGTAAGTTTAAGATTTCTATTTACTTCCTTTATTTAATACCTTTATTGCTTATATTATTTCCTTTATTGCTTTACTTTACTTTAATTCATGCATTGTATAATTGTTCATGCATTATAATTGTTTATGAAATCATTTTAAGCCATTTTGTATTAAATTTGCCAAACCAAATGAACCGAAAACCTAGTCCCCGAATTCTCTTTGGTAATCGAGGACTAGTGCACTTTTTCATTAGATAATAATTGTAGTCAAAAATGGGTTTTTCCTTAACTTTTTCCAAATGAAATAAAATTAAGGTTGTGACTCCTAATGCACCTTTTCAAAATCAACCAATCTGAACCCGAGGGTTCCATCATGAGATCAAATCCGAATGAGCATTTCGATCCCCTCTAACGGATCGGACTGGTGCTCGAGCAAGACCTCACAGTTGGCAACTCCACTGGAGATGAAGTTCTTTTTATAAAAGATAAGTGGACTACTAATTGGTTTAAAAAAAAAAAAGTTTGGCACTTTTAATGCAAAAATGGCTTTCATGCATCACTTGCATAGGCTCCTTGCCTTTCAACCTAGATTTTTTAGGAAAACAATGGATAGAAAGTAACATCGAGTGGGCAACCTCCCTTAGGTCTGCTTGCCGATAGTGAAATCATCCACCCCGCGATATTTGCGAGTATGCACGTACTATTGGACCCACGCGAGGCTTTTTAACTCACATGTGGTTAGGTATATCGCTGCTCCAGTGTGACGGGTACCCTAATTCAAGCCACCCTTACCCTTTCATGTAATGTACCTAAAACTTGACCTTAGGTTGTATGTACTATAAGAAAAGCCCTTACATATTTGCATCTTCATGAAATATTTTTTTCATGGATATCATGCATCCATAATATACAAAGCAAGCATTCATCCCAAGCCTAGGTCATACCTTGAACCGAAGAAAGGTCAAACTCTCTCACCTCGATTCAATGATCA
>CATKHJ010643620.1:0-15578 GCA_949750685.1 Vernicia montana
AAAAAAATTAAAAAAATAATCAATTAAATAAAAAAATTCAAAAAGTGTTATTTAGTCTCTAAAAACTATTATGTGATTAATTAATATATTAATGATTGATGAAAATTAAATATAGCACGATACTAATTTATATGATTATAAGTTATGTTTTAATTTTTTATCGTCTCTTGTTATATTTTTTAATTCGCCCCTGTTTGAATGTTATTTATAGATATTAATGAAAGATATTTTAAATTTTGCAATTCTTATGTTCATTTGATTGTTTAATTTTTGCTTTATCCCTGGAATTTAATTTTTAATACTAAATAAAGATTGTATAATGATCAAAAAAATATCATTATTTTATTAAAACATTCAATCATTACACAAAATCAAAAAATAATTTTCACTCATATCTCTAAAACTTAAATTTAATTAATTACTATTATTAGCCTGTAGGCTAAAAAAATACTTTTTGAATTTTTTTTTTAATTGATTAATTTTTTTTTGAAACTGTTTTTTTTTTAAATCCTGTTTTTTGAAAAAAATCATGTTTTTTCAAAAATACTTTTCAAAATTGAAAAAACTGAAAAAAAAAATTAGAAATACTTTTCTGAAAAGTTATGCCAAACGAGACTTATGAAATTAACGTTATTTCGTCTGATTTTATAGCACACGCATTGCCCAAAATTTGACCAAGGACTAATTTGATAAAAATTGTCAAGTATGAGAACTTTGATGACAAAAAAAATTATTTTGTCCTGATTTGTCCCCAGATGCCAAATTCAAGGACTAATTTGGCCCTTTTGCCTAATATATTAAAGAGATAATTATAAATTTGGTGTTCTAAGTGGACAAAATTTGACAATTTAGTGTCTAAATTTGTAAAAGTATCAATTTAGTGTCTTAACCTTAAAAAATCACAATTTTTTTTTATTAGCAAGTTACTAACCAGTAACCTTATATAAATTACTGACGTGGATGAGAGATAATGAATGTGTGATAATTGTAAACTTCTGATTGGTTTGGGGTAAGTGACATGAACATTTATTTTTTAATATTATTATTATAATAAACAATAAAAAGAAAATAATTAATAAACAACCAAACCATCATCTTCTCTTTTTCTTTACCTTTTCTATGGCTCCTCTCTCTTCTCTCCTTTTCCTCACTCTCAATTCATACCCACTCATTTCTCTTCTTTTAACCCCAATCCTCATCTCAGCCACCACTGCCAACCTTAAATTTCTCCATTAAAACCTCTTCTTTTTTTTCTAATAATAATAAAATACATATCCGCTGCCGCCACATTCGCCGCCGTCGGAGAAGAAGTCTTTTGCTGTTGCCATATAGGAGATTTTCTTAGGGATTGTGTCGAGATTGTTAAATACATAACTATTATTGAAAAAGCTCAAGAATTTAGGTATGTAAAATTAGAAATTATAATGATTTAATATCAATCTAAATGCTTGTAACAGACCCATTAGGAAAAATATAAAAAATAAATTTCCAAAATTAAAAATTCTTCTCTTTATTATAGACAAACCCACAAAGTAGCAGTAATTAAGAAAAATAAAATAAAATCCATAACCAAAAATCAAAGAAGCAAACAATAAAATATTAAAAAATAGAGATAATGGGTTTGTATCAATAAATATGCAGAGAAAAACTAACATCCATCTTTGAGATTTTCTTATTTGAATTGATTGGGTTTGTGATTGAGAGAGTTCCCAAATGCATAAGGAGGCTTGTAGTAGCATCTATGTTGAATAAGTCTCTGTTTTCTTGAATTAGTTAAGAAGAAGAAGTTTGTATAAGAGAAACCAATATCTGAAAATGAACTTTCTAAGATGGAACAGAATTGGTAAGTTTATTTTCCAAAAAAAAAATTAAATCCACGTCAGCAAAAATACTATAGTAACCAAGAATTACACTTCATTGTTATTATTTTACATGTTCAGACACCAAATTAAAATTTTTGAAAGTTTTATCAAATTAAGACACTAAGAGGTATTTGGTATTACTGCGATTTTTTATTTTTTTTTCTTCAAATTTCAAAAAAATAAGTATTAGAAAATATTTTTTAAAAAATTATTATTTTTTATTTTTTTCATATTTATTTATAAACATTTTGAAAATATATTTTAAAAATAGAAGACAGAAAACCAAAAATAATAAATTCTTATTTTTAAGATCTTATTTTATTTTTAAAAAACAAAAAATTGATAACCAACGGCGTCTAAATTTGTAACTATCCCTATATTAAATGAAATTACGAAATTTTGGTCCATGCGCGGATCTATCTTAAATAGACTCTAAAAAATAATACTTAATTTAATGAAAAATAAATGTAATTAACACTAACCGAGTCGTCAGAGGTCCTAGCGGTTTTGACGTCCACGGCCACGGAGGTGACACAGCTGCTGTCGGCTGGGCAAAGCGAAGAAGAAACCACCTACCAAATGAGAGCTTCACTTCTTGGAACCAACGAAGACTCACTTCTGATTTCAAACCCTTTTGCTATAAATACATTCAAAATCTTTCCTTTCCAATCCAATTTTTTCAATTACAAAAATCTCATTTTCCCCAATCAAGAAAGTAAGAAATCCAATCAAAATCAAATCCAAATGGGATCTTATGCCCAACAAGTGGTTCTAATCACTGGTTGCAGTCAGGGAGGAATTGGCCATGCGTTGGCAAAAGAATTTGCTGCCAATAATTGCATAGTTGTTGCCACTAGTAGGTCCATGAACTCCATGAGTGACCTTGAACAAGACCACAGATTTTATCTCCAAGAATTGGATGTTTTATCAGATGACAGTGTCCACCATGTAATGTCAAATGTTCTTGAAATGTATGGGAGAGTTGATGTTTTGGTTAACAATGCTGGGGTTCAATGTATTGGCCCTCTTGCTGAGGTCCCTTTATCTGCTATGCAAAGCACTTTCAATACCAATGTTTATGGTAATTTTCTTGATCTTCTTATTAAATTCTATACTTTGTTCCCTTTTTTTTTTTAATTGCTGTGTGTGCATCTGTTTTTTCTCTATTAATATTCTGCTATTTTATGGTGAAAATCATGATGAACCCAGATGATTTTAGGATTGAAATGAATATTTCGACCTTTAGGGAAAGCTATGCTTGATCTCAATTTTGGCATGTTAGTAAATAATATAGATTTTCTTTTTTTTATATATAATTTTCTCTTATAGGAGCATTATGAAATTCATTCATTATTTGTTGTGCTTATCTCAGTTTGCATGTTTTCCTATTCTGGAGAATTCTTTTTGATCCTTTCTAGTGGCTTTTTGGGGACATTATTTGCAATTAGACTATTTTTTTTAAAATGGAAACTTATAATAATGAATTTCAATTCTTGATCTTTGGATGGTAATAGTCTGTTGACCAAGATGTAGCTGTCCTAATAAAAATTATTGATCTGCTTTTCTAGTTGCTCCTGTTCTATCCCCATAGATATCAACAATATTGTCTTACAATTATCTTCTAATAATTCCTTCTAGTGATAACCATCCACCATATCTATCATTGCTATTGGCCTCAAGGTATTTTCTCAAAATACCAATATCAGTGGAAATGTAGTAGTTTCAGAAAAATAAGGGACAGGGTGGAGTGTTAATGACTATAAAGGGCACTATGATTGTCTAAATTGGTCAATCTGATTATGCACTTAAGTTGCAAATAACTACACTTTAGCTTTAGGCCCAATTTTCTTACCTCTAATTTTTGAACTCAGTTTACAAACATGTACTGAAACTTGGGACTGATCAGGAACCTGACATATCTTGGAAACTCTGAGATTATGTTGTTCTAGACTCTTGAATTAAGAGTAAAAAATGGTTATCTAATTTCATTTTCTGTGCTAGAAGTTATTTTGAGAATCTGTCATGTGAGGACATTCAATACTTAGTGATCCCTTTGTAACTTCTGCTTCTAGATTTGACTTTGGGTTAGAATTGATTATTCAGGCCTGATACTTTATCAAATCCATATCCTGCAATAATTCACCTATAGCAAGACAGAACAGCAGTTGACCATTGATTTACAACTCCACCCACATTAAAGGGAAAAAGCCTACTTCTCTGAGAGTTGTCACTTCTGGAAAGCACTCATCTCAATTTCTTCTGGTTTACTCTCCGAAAATGGTGCACTAAGTACTGACTTGCTTACATGTTTTAACTCACTAGAATCAGCCAGAAACCTTGTTACCCTTTTATACACTCCAATACATTATGCAGCCTCTCATATATAGACCTTCGGTAGTGCTATAAGATCACTTTTCATGTATAGATCTGTGCTTCAGGTCCTAATTAATTATCAATCATGGTACCTTCATTTAGGAATATGCTAGATTATAACATGTTCTAAATGCTGAGCTTTCTTTGGGTTCCTTACACTCGGTGGAAAGGTTGTCTGGGTGGGTGAATCCCATAAATAGTGTTTTTGTTCTTTCCCAACAGAATGAACTTGAGGCCTATCACTACCTAATTTTGTGTGAGCACTTAGTTACTGTTGATAGATATGGTATGCTATTTTTTTTTTGTGTTTTTGTAATGTTGTAGTTATATGCCGTGTAGGTTCCATGAGGCTTATTCAAGCTGCTGTTCCTCACATGGCATCTAGGAAAAAGGGAAAAATCATAAATGTTGGTAGTGTTACTGTCATGGCTCCTACCCCATGGGCTGGTGTTTACACTGCAACCAAAGCTGCTCTTCATTCGTTGACAGACACCTTGAGGTTTGTATCTAGAAGTATGGTTCATATGGTTCATATAAGCCTAGTAGCACATGATGTTGCAAATGGTAGCAACTAATCTGGAGATGGATGTACTTGGGGAGTATGTAATTGACATAAACATGCACATAAAACATGCAGGTCTTAAACTTCATAAGTTTCTAATTCTCAAGTTGTTGATACTAAAAACATTAGAGTAAAACATACAAGTGAACCTCCTTGCTTCAACAGAATGCATTGGACTTATTAACAAGGTTTTCATAAATGACTAATATTTGAGACATTAGTTATGTTCTACATGCTTGATTTATTGATAGGCATCTAAAACTAATTTTCCTGAATTTTAGATCAGGAACAATATGGTTTTGATCCATTAAAAATGCTATCAAATGTAGGTTTCTTCACCTTTTGGTTTTGATGAGCAAATGGAATAGCACTGAAATCAGTTTGTCTCAACATCTATAAGCACTAAAAAGTATCCATACAAGATACTTTTGCAGCATTCTTATATATGGTGTTCATTTTCATATAGTAGATGCTATTAGTAACAAATTGTCTGTTAAATGCAGGTTGGAACTCAAGCCTTTAGGTATTGATGTTATCAATGTTGTTCCTGGGGCTATTAAATCAAACATAGGAAACTCTGCTGTATCAAGCTACAACCAGATGCCTGAGTGGAAGCTATACAAGCAATTTGAAGCACAAATAAAGGAGAGAGCATATTTTTCACAAGGAACCAAGTCCACCCCTACAGAAGAGTTTGCCAAGAATACTGTAGCTGTGATACTAAAGAAAAATCCACCGGCATGGTTCTCGTCAGGTCATTACTCCACCATTATGTCAATCATGTATCATCTGCCACTTGCTGTCAAAGATTTTTTCATTCGGCAAAAATTTAAATGTTGAGCTAGGTTTTGCTGGTCATTTATTGCATATGTATAAGCAGATTGAACTCTGCAAGTCTTTTTTTTATCCTCTTTTTTTTTTTTTTTTTCTTTAATTGCATGAACTAGAGTTTACAGGTTGTCTAAAATTTGCTTTGATGCAGATGTAAGCTTTTTCACCTCAATAAGCACCTAGGCATTTACAGTAGTTCAAAGAATCACTGTTAGAGGAACATGGGGATAAATGTTTGTATGTGTTTTTGAATTTTTGTTGAACAATTCGTATTGATTGGAATCTTGGTATTGACTTTTGATTTAATCAAATTTTTTATATAGGTTTTTGTTCAAGTCTTGAGTTTCAGGAAGAGGAGATTACCCATTTTTCACTTCATGTGTGTGATATGGTGGTGTAAACTGAGAGTATTCATAGTTCATGCAAGGCTTCAAATTTTAGGAGTTGTTAGTATATGTTTTCTTTAGAACACAACATTTAGAATTTATCTTCCCTCTGTTGCCTACAGTGTAGGCTTAATTGAAGTGTTATGTTTTATTTTTTAAAAAAAATTAAAAATTTATGGAGAGGCTAAAGATAATAAAACGATTTTGAAAAATAATATAGAAACAGAAATAAAGAAACATTTACGAAGGGAAAAGTTATCTCGACTGTAGCTAAACTTCAATTTTTTCTATAAAAAATTTACTTTATGAAAGAATTTTATGATGAAAATATATAGTTTTAATTGGTGATTTTAAATAAGAGAAAGTGGCCTTTGCAGGTCTTTTTAGAGACTGCACTGAAGCTTGGCCACGGATTCTTTCTTGTTGGTTTCTTCATTCATATTTGCGAATCTAAACAGAAATTATCTTTGAATTCAAAAGAACCCAAACTTGTCCAAGCTGACCACACTTCTACCAGATTGTTTCCGTCTTTGTAATTGCAATGGCTATTTGTTCCTTCAGAAAAAAAAATTCCTTGAATTATTTTCAGATTTCTATATATCACAACTTCTGCAAGGCTCTGATTACCACAAACAAAATTTCAAAATACTCGGACAAAAAAAGAAAGAGGATGATTCTGCCCTAAAAACATGGCCATAAAGATATGCTATCTACCCACCTAAAAGGAACTTTTTCACTAAGAAAGGGGAGGATGACCATAATACACCATTCCAGGTGGCTGGAGGGGGCGAAAACTAGGAGGACCTGGGGCTTGTTGAGTTAGAGGCATTGGTTGTTGAGATAGTGAGGCCTGTTGTTGTGCCAATGGCATTGGTTGCTGTTGAGTTATTTGTGACGGTTGCTGAGTCAAAGGCACTATTGGACTCACCATATAGGGTGGGGGTGGCGGAGGCCCTGGAGGCAAGGGAGAAATGCTACCATAACCATATGGGGTCATAAGACCCCCTGATGGCTGCAAATATTGTTGGGAGGATGGGTTTGGAAGTATGTGAAATTGAGCTTGAGAGCTCGGTGCCTGGTTCTGCATGGTAGGTGGAGGTAACAAAACTGACTGATATGAATGGTTAGATGGCATAAAAACACTGGGATCTGAAATGGGCACTGACTTTTCAGGCTTTGATAATGAATCTTTGACAGAATTCACTGGCATGGACGTGTATGAATTTGATGGTGTTGAGGCCTTCGTTAAACCAGCATTCTTTGCTTCTTCGGCTGCAAATGTAGAAAGAACAGAGTGCATAATCATTTGAGATGAGCTGGAAGCTGCAAGTTTATCTGCTACTTCAGCAGCAATAGCTGCAGCTGTTCTCTTATTTGTTTGTCCTGCTTTTGAATTTGTGTTGACCGGTACGGTTGTGGAAGTAGATGCACTAGGTACATAATCTTCATCATTGAGCCGCTTTCGCATGTTGCTGGCTTCCTCTGCCTGTGCCTGTGCTACCTGAAATTGGCAAATGTCAATACATTAACAGGCAGTTCATCAGCATCCATAACAATACATACCCCCAAAGAGGAATTAAAATCACTGATGTTTTAATCTCACAAACCAGTGGCAATATCAACAATATTTTTATCCAAAGCAGCATATTTTCTTTTTCTTTTTAAAGGAATATATGTCATGGTTACAACCAAAGAAAGATGAGCAAATTAGATTGAGTTTGATATAAACCAATCCAATTGACCGTCAAAACTAATCTGAGCAGAGCGACCACCATATAATTAGTTTCCTCAAAGGTGGTCCTTTCCAGCTTACAACATATCAGAGCAGCAATCCCCTTCGAATTGTTGAACTTGCACATTATTAAATTTAGCAGCCCGTAGTAGACGTCTAGGGAAAATGAATTATACATTTGAACCAAGCAGCTTAAAAACATGTTAACATATCAACTTGAAAAACAAGAAATTTTATCAAAATTGTCTGCAGTCATAAGAATGTGAAGACGTATTCTTTCAGGAAAGTTCAAAAATTTACAGATTGTCTGGCCAAATCAGTTAAGATTAACTATTACTGCAAGAAAACACTATCTTGCTATCCCATGAGTGAAGCAGCATTATGATAATAGCATAGTACGCACGCACATGCACATGGACATGTTCAGTACATGTCCATTATTTATCAAAACCCAGCATCAAATGAGTCACGATAGAACATATCTCTCTAACGGTGAACTGAGTCTCAGATAAATACCTGCATCTGAGTTCGAATGTTCTCCAGTTCAGATTCCTTCAAAAAAAATTGGAAAGTTCAGCACAGAATTTCACAAATCCATTATCTCAAGCATAAATAGATAATAGATAATACATCACTATGAATAAGTAGAGACATTTAAATGACAACAATGATGATAATATGATCAGGTACCTGTTCATGTAGAGCTTCTTTTAACTGAGACACAAGCGCTACTCGACTTGCTTCAACTGATTTTAGTTTTTCAATACTTTGCTTCAAAAGATTTTCTTCCTCCTCCAGGTCTTTGGCCAAAGTTTTTCTTTTCGAATCTTTCCCTATAGAGACAAAATTTACTCTTTAGACATTCACAAATTGAGTCATAACAAGGGATATGGAAGCCTTCAAGGTAAAAAAGATATAGTGATAAAAATGGCTAGTAAAACAAAAACATTTCAAAGCAACACCTTATTCTATATATACAACTTCATTTAATTTTTTCCTTACCACTCCTGCAGGCAATATCAACATCTTTCTCCATCTTCCTTACACGATTGACTGCAGACTTGCAATTACTCATCTCTGCCTCCTCAGTGGAATGTTCACTGACCATCAAGTGAAATGCTGATACAATTTTTTCGGCAGCACCTCCAATGGTCAATTTCTGGTTTCCAGGCAATGATACATAGTGAGGCACATAAGTCTTAACATACTTCAATCATTTGAAAGAAATAATACATGTAAATGTACAGAGAAAGAAATCCAGCACATGTGAAATACATATACAGGCATACACAAATAACACAAAGCAAAATGTTTAATCTAACCGTTCTAATGGATCGAGAATCCCGTTTCATAATTTTGACAGAGCGTGAACGTTTTTTGCTGAATTCCAATGGTGGAGGCGCATCTTCACCGAGCATTACATCTTTGAGGCTTCGGGCACGGGATCCAAATACTCTTCTTTCTTCCCATATATTTACCTAATAAAAATATGAATACTAGTTTAATAAAATGAACCATATAATTCCAACTTTTCTTAAAACATTGAGAACATCATATTGACATCTTGAACTTGTGTCAATCATTAACTAATTACACAAAAAAATAAATAATTACCAGTTATGTTGTTCCATTAGCTGTTAATTTTTGGGGTCTAAAAGGCAACATTGTTTCTAAATGAATGTTAAAATTCAACTAAACCCCAATTTACTAAATTCCTGGACTAGTTATCCAGTTACATGTTCATAAATGAAGAATTACATAACAATAGCCTAAGAATATAATTATTATCAAAATAGGTCAAGACCAAAAGTACTATTAGCCTAAATAGGTGAATAAGTATGATGCTCCAAAACCACAATTGCAAGTTTCAAAAAAAAAAAAAAAAAATCCACAATTGCAATTAATAAATTGTGGGGAAAAAAATAATAGATGCATCCTAGGGCGCTATGAAAATAATTGACTTACCAATCGAGAGACCACGCTCTTGCCACGATCATCACCTTTGTCAACAACATCTTTGAGTGCTGCAGGAAGAACCTTCCAAAACTCTGAGACAAATTCATTTCCTTTACGTTTACTATTCTGTAGGATATCATTAGCAAGATATAATAGAGGAACTTTCTGAATCATCTGTGAACTGTGGAATTGTTTATCCCATGTTGCAACAACTTGTTCTGCTTTGCTTCGATGAAATATGCACCAATGTGACAAAGCTACATAACAGAGTCAAGGCAACATACTAATTGAACAAAAAATAAACATGATAGCATAATCACCTTTCAGCAGAGAAAAAGTAATGGTAAGAAGCAAACTATTCAATGCCAAAAATCCCAGTAGTTAGAACCCGGTAAGTAGACAGTTTAAGATATCAATACCAGGAATTTGCATTACCAGTGGCTAAATTTGCAACTACTAATGTAAGACGCTAAATTTGCAAGAAAAGTATTTTAAGCACATCTAGTAAACCATGAAGGTAGGCCCTGCCAGCCCAGTAAACATCTCAACTATGTTCATCCAAATTATCAACATTCTCACATGCATTACAGTATTTCAACTTTACGATACGAACCAAAAGCAGGTACAAACAATATAAAACATTCAATTCATTTAACTTTCTTAGCCATAAAAAATAATTAAAGACATCTTCAACAAGAAGCTGTACAATTCATTCATTCCAAAAAAAAGAAATAGTAAACAGAACAAAGATTAAAAAATAATAATAAAAAAAAGGATACTTTCAATACATTGTTGGGTGCTGTTGAGCTTAGAAAGCTTGTCTGCAAGTATCTGTTCACTGAATACACTATTCATCCCACCTTAACAATGCCCCAAACCAAACTGCCCACCAACCACCAGCAAGTAAATCAATACCAAAACCCTAAAAAGAATATCTTTCCGTTTTTAGCTATTGAAAACTCAATTGAGAACAAGATGCTGAAATAATAAGAACCCAGAAACTGTAAAAGCTGTGATCTTTAAAACTCTAAAAATTCATAACAAAAGATGCCAATTGCCAAAACCAATTTGAGAGAATGCTGATGATGGAGGAATACGAATTGCACAAGGGAAACAATGGCTGGCACGCAATGAAAACTCTAAAATTTGGGGCAAATCACGAGAAAGAGAGATTAATTAGTTTAAAAGTTGTTTGTGAAACCCTGAAAAAATGGGTTTTTTTTTTTGGAGAAAAGAGAAGAAGAGGTTAAACCCTAGAAATGATTTACAGGGGAAACAAAGAAAGTTGCAGAGAAAGAGAAAGTTTGGAGCCATCTGGCGCAATCCATTCAACAACTGCGAAAAATATTTTCTTGTCCAAAACGGCGCTGGATAAGTCTTTGCTCAGACAGAATAAAATTTTGGATTAATTTCAGTAAAAATTAAAATTTGTAACAAATAAAATTTTTAGTACCCATTGTAAATATGAAATTTTAAAACTAATTTCACGAAATTTACAATTTTTTATATTTGTTAAGGTAAATTTTATTAAAGTTTATAAATAATCTTATAAGTTTTTTGAATTTTTTACTATAGTTAATTTATATTTTGAATAAATTATACATGATAAAAATCTCAAATATAAAAATTTATTTATGAATAAATTTTATATGAAATTTGTTTGAAATTAAATAAATTATAATTAAAAAAGATAAAAAAAAATTGTATATTTATTTAATGGGAAAATTGATATTTAATCTCTTAGATTTGACTTAATTAACTAACTAGTCCCTACTTTTTGAGAAATTAACTAGTTAATTCCTTTTTTTTTTATTCTGTTACAAGATTTAGTCCTTCTGTCTAATTTTTTATAATTTTCTGTTAAAAAATTAAAAAAATAATTAATAAAAAAAGAAAATAATTTTTTTTACCCAAAATATCCTTTCTTTCTTTCTTTTCCCCTATCTCACTAAACCGCTTTGCCTTCTCTCACCAAAATTCAATAGGATTGGGCTTCGGAAAATCAGGTAAACTTAAATTCCAAGGACATCGACCATCCTCATCGGTGGCCAAAGATCAAGCCACTGGACTCTCGCCATCACCACTACAAACGACATCCAAGACCTAGGCCATCACCAACGGGAACCAACGCATGCTAGTCGCGCGTGAAGAGAAGAATATCACTACCAATACCGACTGTTTACGACTCCTCCACCACATACAATGGTGAATGACTCCTCCACCACCACCGTTGTCAAAGACAAGGCCTAGGTATGGACCTAGATCAAAGCAGAAGCTCGCCGTGACCAAGCTTTGGCCACTGGTTCACACCAGTGAAGTTTGATCTGCCACCGAAGGTTTCCTACGAGGATTCTGAGCGGGAGCTTCGAGAAGAATGGCATCTCCGGTGAGTCAACTCTGTGAACTGCATCTCCAGTGAGCTTCGAGAAGAATGGCGTCTTCGAGAAGAACCGATTCTTGGACATAATCAGTTTGGTGAGTAAATTGATTCTTTTTAAAAGGTTTTTGTGATTTGGATTGGTTTCAGATTCGAATGATGATTTGAGTTTTTTTTTTTTTAATTTATGAATTTTTTGTTGCTATGACGGCAGCGAGTGCAGGTGAGTATTAGGCCTGTGGTGGTTGGTGTTAGGGGTGACCAAAATCAAATCGGAACCGCTAAACCAGACCGAAATCGGCCAAATAAAACCAAAACCAAAACCATTTTTTGGTTATGGTTTCGGTTTGTAACCAAAACCATGAAGAGCTTGGTTTTGGTTTTGATTTCTATTAAAAACCGGATCAAAAACTAAAACCTCTGATTTCAAACCGAAACCGACGATTCAGTTAAACCGGCCATACAATTATATTTTAATAAATTAACATAAATATTAAGTGCAAGCTTTTTTTAATATATAATTATATTTTAATAAATTTCATTGTTTATTAAAATTTTATGTTAAATTATTTCATTATGTTATATTAATTTTTTAATCAAAATTAATGTAATAACGTAATCGGTTCGAAACTAATTTTAGACCATAAAAAAGAAATTAGTTTCAAACCAAAATCGGTCGGTTCTAAACCAAAATCGAAACCGTAAATATCCGTTATAGTTTGAACATTTTATTAAACCAAAACCGCTGATTCCAAACCGAAACCAACAGTTTGGTTAAACCGGTCATACCTAGTTGGTGTTGACTCCGGCGATGAGAGAATTGTTGCTGGTGTAAATTTTGTTGGTCGGAGATGCCGATTTTGGCAGAGGAGTACGTGATAATGATTGCTTGGCTGATTTAGGATTGTATTGGGTTTGTTTTATTTGGTATTTTTGATTCTTAAATTAGAATTAGGATTATGTTTTTTTTTTGAATTTGGGTTTGCTGATTTAATTCTCAGATTTGAATGATGATATGAGAATTAGGATTTAACTTGTTTTGAATTAGAATTAATTATTATCAAGTTTGTTGATTTAATTATCATATTTTAAAATTTATGAATTTTTAGTTGATATTGTTAGTAGAGGTGGAAAATTAGGACTAAAATGAGGGTTATTTTAGTCTTTTTACATATAATTAATGGTGAAATTGGATGAAATGACTAAAGTATTGACAAAATCAAAATACATGGATTAATTAGTTAGTTTCTCAAAAAATAGAGACTAATTAATTAATTAGGTCAAACCTGAGGGACTAAATAGTAATTTACCCTTATTTAATTAGTTTTTCTAATGAGTACTTAATTAAGGTACAGACCGATTAAGAAGCCATTATTTTATCCCTTTATGTTTTTTTTTTTTTTGTTATTTTGTGAATGATTGATTTAGAATTACAAGCCTTACTTTTAATATTGAATTTACGTGATATTAAAATCGAATTCGCAAAAAAAAATTATTAAAAGAGTCAAAAAGTGACTATTATTTGTTGTCAAATACGATTCAATTAAGCCGAAATTATTGCCATCATTATTTATATTCCTGATCTATTTTGATATTACTTTTGAGTAATTATAATATTATAGGGTGTTAAAATTTTGTAGTATTCTATTTTTTTAATTAATGAGATATTTAGTTCCGCCTAAAAATCATTAATTTAGATAAATTAAATAATTAATAATAATAATTATTAAACTTTAATTTAATAACTAGAGTAATTGATTTAAACTATAGCTATAATCTACCCTAAAAAATTAGAGTTATAATCTTTTAATAACATAGTAAATATGAAATTTTAAAACTAATTTTGGTAAATTTTATTAAAGTTTATAAATAATCCTATAATTTTTTAATCTTTTACTATAATTAATTTATATTTTAATAAATTTTATATGTTAAAAATCTCAAATATAAAAATTTATTTATAAATAAATTTTATATGAAATTTATTTGAAATTAAATGAATTACATTTCAAAAGAAAAATGAATTCTATATTTATTTAATTAATTTTTCTAATGAGTACTTAAGGTATGGAAATATTTGTTCTCCAATTTTAGAGTTATTATTATCTCTATATGGGATTGATGTTGAAAATTTCAACAAAAATGACGGATCGAATATTTTTAGTTATGCGACAGGACTCGTTTGAAGACATAGAAGTCGAGTTGTGGCATGATATAGCCATTGAGCAAAGCGTGCTTATCTCTATTGTGCCGAGTCAATTACTCTGTCAATATGATCGTATTTCTCTGTCAATATGATCGTATTTCTACTTATATATAATTATTAGCCCAAGTATGACAATTTTAAGGGGGAGGGGGAATGAATAGGAATTTAAAATTTCTAATACAAACTGTAATACCCAGAACATTCAGGTCTAATTGATGATTTGAATGAGTTACAAGTGTTTGAGCAAGTTAAAAGAAGAGAAAACAGGGATGAACGCACGTTCGCCATTGGTCTTCGACCTTCGGTCTTCGCCCTTGGTCTTCGACGTTCGCCCTTGGTCTTCGACCTTCGGTCTTCGACTTTCGATCTTCGACTTTCGGTCTTCGCCCTTGGTCTTCGACCTTTGACGTTCGACCTTCGACGTTCGACCTTCGTCTTCGACCTTCGACCTTCGTCTTCGGTCTTCGACCTTCTCCGTAGATAGAGTATAATGATAATATGATAAATATGGAGGATAATTGAAGTGTCCTAATAAGTTGAATGAATAGAAATTTGAGAAAGCAGGGTTGAACGCTTCTGCCTGATTTGGATAATTTGGTTTAAAGATAGTAGCGACCGCAACCATGGGCGCGACTCCCAGCGCGAACTCTTCTGCTTGATTTGGACAATTTGGTTTAAAGATAGTAGCGACCGCGACCATGGGCGCGACAACCACCGCGAACGCTCCTGCCTGATAATGATGGAAGCATGAACAGTCACGTGAACAGTAGACATTTGCGACCGCTACCCAAATATAGCGACCGCGACTTATGTCGGGGTCAGAATGGGCAATTGGCACTATAAAAGGAATTTAAAGCCCTAAATTCATTTCTACCCGATTTTCTGAGTTCCTAAACTCATATTCTCTCAAATTTCTCTTCATCTATCCTCATTAATGATCAAGGAAGCGCATTTATTGCATGGTTAAGAGGATCTAGGGTTAAGATATCTACTTCCTCTCCCCATTGTCCAAGCGCTTGTTTGAAGGTAAGTTGGGTTTATTCCATTTCCTTCAATTTCTTTCTATAGATAGGAATTTATAGTAAGATTGGGAAGGGTAAACATGATGAGCATTATTAATTAAGTATCATTAGCATTGTTATATAGATTAACATTGATAGATTATTGAATTATTGATATTTTCCATATGGGTTTCTATAGATTCTCATAGAGATAGAAGGATTGATGATGATGGAGGTTGTGACCACCACATTTGCTTGCTCTAGAGATTGATTGCAAGCTATTTTGGGATTT
>CATKHJ010643804.1:0-25421 GCA_949750685.1 Vernicia montana
GATCAAGGGAGTTAAAATTTAAAATAAACAGTAATATATATATATTAAAAAAATAAAAATGAAAATCTAAAAATAAAACAAAAACAAGATAATAGTGGTGAGTTTGAACTTGCCAATATTTTTTTAAGGGTAAAAATGAAAATACTCTATTTTATAGTCTAAAAAATATCAATTTTTTAATTTATTGTAAAATATGAATTATATAAAAATTGTGAAATTGTTATTCCATAAAATTAATTATTTTTATCTAAAATTTGAACCAAAATAAATGATAATTAATCCTTACAACTATTATTAGTCAATTTCATGAAGTAAACATAGCCATATTCTCTATTTATTTTGTTAATTATTAACAAATGGTAATAAACTCATCCATTGGGATTATTTTCATTTATTTATGCCTCTTTCAATATAGTTTGATCATTTTATCCCTTTGTTAATTAGAAAGGTCAATTCTGACTATAAAAACATCCAAGTTCATAAATTTCTTTTCATTCTCAAAAAAAAAAAAAAAAAAAAAAAAAAAAAATCATAAATTTTTTTTGAAAAAAGAAATTAAGAATTGCAATTTGCTGTGGATATTTTTAAAATTTTGTGGGTGACATTGTTGTTGTAAATATCTTCTTCAACTATAACTTCTTGCTATTGGTGTGAACAGACTCTGTGGGTGTGGGTATATCCAGAAGAATACATAGGAGAAATTGACAAGATCTCATGAAGATATATACATAATAACATCTATAAATTAATAATGTTGGGACTAATCAAAACCTATTAATATTAATTTATAAAATTATTAAATAATCAATAAATTAATAATTTATTAATTTATTGAGTGCATTTATATACATTATACATACTATATATTCAATATTATACTTGTCTATTGATTAAATAAAATTCATACTAATTGTATTTGTTAATGGAACTTCCTATAAAAATTCAACTAATCTAATTAGCTATGTTTATTAATAAACTACAAATACATTAAATTATGCAAAAAAAACTAAATTTATTTTACATACTATCTATTTAATTAAATAAAATTTATCATAATTGTGTATTTATAAATGAAATATATTTAATGTATTAAATTAAAAATAAACTCTATTTAAACAAACACAAACTCTTTTTGTATTTTCTAACAAATTACTCGACATTTACAATGACTTCTCATTTGAAAGACATTCAAAAATCAACAATGACAAATGAAATGCGCAAAGAATTGTGTGAGTATAGTAAGATAACTCAAGATTTGAAAATTTCAAGAAAAAACAAATAACAATAATCATATTTGAAGAAAATATGATAGTGAAATTATATTTGTGATGAAATTATATTTGTAATTTTCAATATATTATTAATTTATAATATGAATGAGATCACATACTTATACAGGATTTTCCAAAAAAATTATTATCTTATCAATTTATCGAAATTATTAATTTATTCATTAGCCCAAATTGGACCTGAGAAATTTATTATATTAGAGAGGTAATTAATTAATCGAGTATTAACTTATAAAGGTTATATATATATATATATATATATATATATATATATATATTATTTTTAAGAACAGTAATATCAAACAGATTCACCCACCCACCTACATGAATTTGACCCCAAAAGTAGCAAAAGGTCGACCTGTCATGATTTTTGGAGGAGAGACACTTAACATGATTAGCTTTAAAGTGAGGAAATTAAGGCAACATTAGCTTTCATGACTTTTGGATGGAGGGAGAGACTGATGACTTATCAAAGTATTAATCAATCAAAAATGTTATATTCATGCATGTTTAGTCATTATTCTTGACCTTTATGCATCAATAGATGTTTAATTTGAATTTTAAGTTTCTAAACCCTATTATCTTCAACAAAACTGAATCAAATTTCCTGACAAGCTAGCACAAGTGAATGAATGTATCTGTAACTGTTGTTGAAGGTCAGCAATTATAAAAGTAAAGTAATTAAAAGGTTAAATATTAATAATTAATTTTTCATTTTTCAATTTTTTTTATTATAATTTTAAATCATTAATCATTGAATTTTGAAATAAGAAAAAAAAAGTTAATTCATTATAATTTGCAGGCCAACTCCCTCTTTTCTTTAGCACCATATGCATGTCATCTAGTTAAGTATAAACCCTAATTACTTGACCTTTTTGAGCTCATTCAGTCACTTGTACAAAATGATTAATTTCGACACTAACAAACAATTAATTAAGCTTAAGTAAGAGATTTGATTACGTATTAAAGATGCTGATAAGAATCTTGATATAGAAAATAGGAAAAACAAAAAGGTTTAAGTCTCATAGTCAAGGGAGGTTCATTACAGATATTAATTTGTCTTTGAATATATTAATTATATTTAAAATATTTTGCATATTAAAATGTTATAGCCACTTGGTCTTCAACAGTTACATATCTCCAACTAATAGTAATAATTAAGCCCACTTTGTGATTTAAACAAAGTAATGTCATCTCAATTGTGACATACTACTATTAATAATTTCATTTAACAATATATAGATTAGCTAATTAAAAATAAAATAAATTGATATTAATAAGAATTAGTAGCACTATTTCAATATATAAAATCTCAATAATTTTTTTTATAACACTAAATTATATTAACATTGGATGTGAGCTAACTTCAAGTAGAACTCAAAATTTTAAAGTAATTATCTATCATACCACTTATATAAGTGCGTATTGAACCTGAATCTAACAAAAAAAAAAAAAAAAAATCATCATTCAGTTCTCTTTCCATATCCATCTAACAAGTTTATGGAAACCTCCAAAGCAAATTCAATTTAGTAGAGTGATGCTAGACATTGTATTTTCGCTTTCAAATTTCCTACTACTATTACCATACTATTTGAAATAATTACTCAATATAATAAATATTTCTGTTCAAGTATTATGAACTTGTGGATTTTCAAACTCAAAACATTTAAAAATAAATAATATTATTGTTAAGCTGCAAAAATATGTGTGTACTAAATGTGGGCACCCGCAACAGTAACTTCAATCTGCTATAACATCATTCATCAACAAGACAAGTGCTCTACGAGATTATAATGCAATGAACACAAGGCAAAAACAGATGGGTCACACTAGGTAAAATTCATTTTCAAATCTTTTTCTTCAACTGTTTACATAAATGAAATAAAAATTTCCCATAAATAAGGAAAAGACAACTCAAACAAATACTCCGTATCAAGAAGAACGTTTCTCATCATTTCATCTCAGTTCAAATGAATATGCAATGATCAAATGACAGTCAAATCACACCTATGAGGAAACAGACCAATGAAATGCCTTGGCCTTTGTCTTAAGTATTCACCTAGAAAGTCTCCCTAAAATCCTATGTCTACCATTTGTGGACACCACTTACTATTCACCAATCACACTACCACATCAGGGTAAACACCACATTGGCAACCATCACATGTAGTACTTGATGGCAGTAGCAAGTAAATCTAGAGCATCCCATTTAAGATATAGTAGCTCAAACCTTTTTAATCAGAAATTTCGACTCCTATTACCTCCTCTGTACCTAAGAGGCCTCCTTGCCCTCCCCAACAGCAACCTGTGGAGACCACGCCCAGATTGTGCTGCACGGCCAGTAGAACGACGCAACCCATAATCATCCACATCCAATGAGTCAAAATCCAGGTGAAATCCATTGTGATAGCGACCACCACTCTGTCCTCGATTAAAGGATTCCAAAGGAAAGAACCCGTCATCCAAAGACTCATCTGAATCATAATCATAATCATTAAAAATGCCATGATGACCTGACTCAATTACATAATCCCCCAGCACCACCGCCCCTGGTGTTGATGACATAATTGTGCTGATCACATCATTTCGCTCTCTCTCGCATTCAAGCTTCTTCCATTTTTCTTCAAGAACAGGGTCCACAGCTCGAGGTCGTGCCAATGGGTGATTTCCCTTAACATGCTTCCTGAGCCGTTTATAAGTTCCAACAAATGGGCACTTATCCTGCATGCAGGATCTTTTTTTGGCATTGAGATACTTCCGCGCTGGTTCCACCACCGTCCAACCCTTCACCTGCCCCCGGCAGAGTGGGCATAAAAGCTCTGGAACTTCCATCTTCTCAGTAGCCTGCCCTGCACCCAAATGGAAACTTGAAGTATCTACTGACCTGTTCAATTGCTGCATCTCTTCTGTTGAAGTTGCTTTCATATAGGCTTTCTTGTATTGTTCAAGACAGTTGGAAAAACGACGACTAGTGGCACACATATATGGACGGCAACCCTTGTTATAAGAGGAACAAAGAAGGAGAACCGCATTGTGAGGGTATTCCAGACAAACTGAACAGGTTGCACCTTCCCAATCATTCTTCTCTAAAGCTTTTGAATGTTTCTTCTTTGAGTGGCAACCTTTAGCATTCTTCTTTGAGCATGATGGCAAAGGATATGGAGTCACTCTGTGACGCCGAGAATCAGCCTTGCCTTTCACCTTGTTAACTTTCGCCATTCACAAATCAATCTGAGGGACAGAGAGAGAGAGGAGTGAAAATAACCAAATGAGTCAATCTCATATTATCTAAACAAATCTATTAATTATTCTCAAACTACTTCTCATGCAACAGCATTTCAGGGTTCCAACAAAGCCATGAATAATGTAACAATTTACTACACCCTGGTTCTCAAAAACCATATCAATACATAGTCATAGGCTTATAGAAAATGCTAAAAATAAAATATATGATACCTCAGCATGCATGCAAGTTTTATTTCCAACTAGCTATCATAATGTACCAGCCACACATCACATAATTTACATAAGGATGGCACTGTGAATGAGTAACCATGTAGAGTGAAGTAAAATATCTCCCCTGTTTAAACAATATATCTAACTTTGTTTTCAAAGACATTCAACAAGACATATCCATTAATTGTAAAAAAGAAATACATTAGTATTCCTTGGATATTTTGGAAGGAATTGTACAGCAAAAGGAAATATAATCATTAGTGTTAGTACCTAATATTTTTTGTAAAAGTCATACCTAAAACACAGGACAATAATATTTCATACGGTCATTGCAGATGCAGGTGGTAATTATGCTGCTGTTTAGATGCCTTCAATTACAAGACTAAAATAATTAAAGAAGCCTGAATATATATATATATATATATATCTCAAGAAGCCAACATCCTATTTAGTAACGTAACCTAAGAAATTTTTGGTTATGTATTTCAAGATGCAGGTACAACCATAAAAGCAACCATCTTCCAAAGCAAGAGAAATGTTGCACGCGCATGACCCTCCCTAAAGCCCACAGTGTGGGACCCTCAAGCATCAAAACAACATTCATATTGACGGCAAAGAATAAATAATATTTTTGAGAGTATACAGAAATTGATTGACCCAACAAAAAGAAGAGAGCAAAAAAATTTTCCAAATTTAACTGAATAGATGGACTATTTTAAAGGCCTACTAGAAATAATGAAATATGGGGTAGAAATTAGGAACAACTTCTTTGCCAAAGTTAACTGAATTGATGGCCTATCCTCGAGTAGATGGGATTAAACTGAATAGAAAAGATACTATTATCATAGGGTTTTAAAATACACTATTAGACCTTCTCTTCTTTTTTAATTTTGATGAATAGTAAAGTTCTCTTACTTTGCCCCAAATTCCACCTAATCTAACCGTCCCCATTGCATGAACTGGTGGTAGCACCCTACCTCAAAACCACCCACAAGAAAGCCCTGACCTCTTAGAGAGGTTCCTCCAATGTTTCCAATGAAACAAGTGGTTTCAAATGCAAACACAGATTAATTGGACCAGATATACAATTTTCTAACTTTAGTTTGATAAAAAAAAAAAAAAAAATACAACTACAACAACATCCACGATGTACAAAAGTTTAGAGATTAAAGGGGGAGAAAATAAAAGGGGAGGGGAACACAGTGAGAGGGATAAGGTAATTTGGAGCCAACATTTAAGGCTCAAGAGTTAAAAATCTTAATTGAATAAACAATTCATCTTCATGCACATAGTTTGCTGCATAAACATAAATTACAAAAAATAATTATAACAATAATAAAATACTCAAATTATTAATAGTATCAATGAGATATTTTACTTACAAAAAGCGATTTTATAATCAATTATCTGAAATTAGAGGCTAAGAAATCACACCAGGAAATTCAGCATAATGACTATTTCACCAATGAAGCTGACTGAGACAAGGTTCTCTCAAAGAAATCTGGATTGAAGAGGGAGAAGATACAGAGAGGTAGAAAATGGACAAATAAAGATCTTGTATAGCTCTGTTTTCCTGATATAATTTGCCACATATTGGCTAGCCATATAAAAGAGTAAGAAGGTGGTGCTAAAATCATGGTATTGATTTATGTACAAAATAATATCCATCAAGCATAGAATAACACAATCTATTAATCAGTTGTAGGAAAATGCATATGTGTCCTGTCAGGGACCTGCTCAGCCAGCTTCATGAATTAAGGTAAACATTTAAATGCTACTCTATAGCTTGAATTGTAAGGCTAAACCTCAAATACAAAAGCTAAAACCCATAAACTATGATTATGAAAATCAGATTTTTTTTTAAAAAAATTGTTCCTTTTCTTCACTGTATGCCATTTACTTTTCTAAATTATATTTCATTCATGTCAAACAAATATTCTTTACTTGTGAATTTTTTATGTCAAAAAATATTTTTTCTTCTCGTCTCAAGGCTTTTTTTTAAGTTTCAAGATTTTTCAAAAGCAATGAGCTAAAACATTGATAATTCAGTATATTGGTATTCACAATTGAAAATGCTCTATGCAACTCAGTACAATAAAACAAAATATTCAATATGGAAAATGATCTTAGCAGCACATTACAATGGCATAAACCAGGATCACATCACACACCACCTACTCGATGCGATATTGTTTTTAAGCAACAACTAATTGTTTCAATTTCAATCTTTTTTGGGGTAATCAGTCATAAGGGGTCAAATGCCCATTTCGAATTACGCAAATGAGAAGATGCCAAAATCCAATTAATTAAATCTAAATTAGTATGAAATATGTCTTAAATTAAAAATGTAAATAACAAACTAAAACTAATGACAAATTACACATCACAAATGAAGGCATTAAACATATAAACCCTAGAAAATGGATTTTTTAAATAACAAATACATAATAAAAGACCAAAAATTCATTCGATCACTTGGAATCTAAAACCCTAGAAAATAGAATCGGAGAGAAAACAAAAAGTGAAATAGGAAAAGAATTTTACCTGGAAAGAACAACAATTAAGGAGTTTATTATGGTTTTTCTTTTTAATTTAATTTTTTTTGGTTGGGTCGAACAAGACGGAGAATTATGGGTGTAGAGAAGGCGAAGGAGCGGCACCCGATCTTCACGGTCAGGTACGCCGGAGTTGGGGGAATTTTAATTTATACTTGGTGTGATTGGTGGCAGTGACTGTCATTATAACGCCACCATTACGATATTTCTTCTGATCTCATACTCTCTCTCTCGTTAACTGGAACACTTTTTTCCATGGGAGAGCGTGCGCTCTAAGGTTAGTTGGGTCAGGCCTTTGGGTTTGGTTTTTTTTTGGGACCAAAATGTAAAGCCCATTTTTTTGAAGAGGCCATACTTTTATTTATTAATAATTAGTTTTATTTATTTTTACTTTCTTATATCCTTCTTAATGCAAAGAATGAAAGTTTGCTTGTTATTAAAAAACATTGAAAATTATCAACAAAAAAAAAAACATTGAAAAAGAAAAATTAATTAAAATACAACATTCTTTTTAGTATCGTCTGGATTGGCTTATTGTTGTTGTAGTATTAATTTAAATATAATCAAATAAATTTATTTGATGGTGAGTCAGAATCTAACTTAAATTAAATTTAAGATCTTTATATATATATATATATATATATATATATATATATATATATATTTGAATTTATTTTTGACTCAACGATTAGACCTTAAATTTTCGGTAAGATCATATCAAAAAATTATAAAATATACTAAAAATATTAATTTTTTAGTAATCAAGAAAGTTAGGTTTTAGTTCCATTATTGGTTTTGTACCAAAAGAGCCAAATAAAATAGACGAAGAAAAATTCTTCAAAAAAAACATAATAGAAATTAGCAAAATCCAACCAACCTGCCACAACAAATAGCCAAATTGAAGATTCAATCAAGGCAAACAAACTAGTAAATAAATATGTTTTTCTCTCTACTGTGCATATATATATATATATATATATAAAGAAAATTGTTATTAATAAAGAGGGGTAAAAGCTATCATTCTTTCAATCGATTACGGTGCTCATTGACGGTTCAACACGCCCCCTCCCAACAGAACTACCACTCACATACGTCATTGTAAGACAAATTATATACACGAGGGAAAGGCAGAAGAGAAGAAGCTAAGACCAGAAATTCCCAGAAAATTAATAATTTAGAATGTGTTCATGTAAGAATAAAATACACAACAAACAAAAACTTCAATTACATACTGAAATTTGCTACAATAATGGGGATATGTACAAATGGTGTCTGACTCTCTGTTCTCTAATCTTACAACAATTGCTCTCACACCTTGCTCCTACAATTTTCCCACATTAAAAAATAATAATCACAGCAAAGACTAGCAAATTTGAATAACTTGGCCTCAGGAGATAATCTTTCCGACAACAGAAATAACTAAACAGTAATGTAACAGCAGCTGGATCTATATCAGGAAATTCTCAGAGCAGGATTCATCAGTCAAAGTATTGCTCTGTTATCACGAAGGTGAAGATCCAAGGCCAGATCCTGCACATCATTTGAATTTCCAGATCCTGCATATCACTTTAAACTTGGATTATGCAATACCAGCACATGGACTTGGAGTTGATGAAGCCAAAAATTAATGGCTGCCAAACAGTGTCCAACAAGTCATTGCACTCAAGTATGCAACATGAAAAGTCATTCCCGAAAGCTGTCATTGATAGAACTGTTTTCAAGAGCAAACTCATCAATTCATTGAGTGAAAATGACAAAATAGCCAAGCCAAGTGGAAGTCAGACAGACAATATCAACCTAGGATGTACAGTATAAATATACGGATCCTATGAAGCATAAACTGACACAAAATGATAAGAATCCTACCTATACAGATCAATATAGAACTATGATAAACTCCATGATAAATAACAATTATATGATCTATTACTAGGTTAACTGAAGCATGTCAGACATCTATAGGCACAAGGGGCTTCCAGCACATTAAAAGAACCACCATTTTTGTGATCAAGTGACAAAGGAGAGCTATAAAAATCAAGTCTTTAACTTTCATAGTTAAGAAGATAAAAATTACCTATCTGTCAGGGTTGTAGCTGAGCAAAAGCTTCTAAGACCGTCGGCCAAGATAAGGTGAAGCAGAACCTGAGGATGTCGAAAGTGACCGCCTCACAAATGAATGCTCTAAGAGTTGAGCCGCAGTAGGACGAGCATTGGGATTAACTTGTAGGCATTTTAAAATAAAATCTTGTGCATCTTGTGAAAGAGAATCAGGAACAGGTGGTGGCACACCTTTGCCAATCCTAAACAACGCCTGCATCTGTTGAGTCATAGAAGGGAGAAGCCGTTAAAAGCCAAAACATAAGTCAAGCAGTGACATGGCGCATATCAAAAATTTGCATGTGGAAAAAGGAAAATTAGATGTTTTACATTAAATGCCAAATTTATTGTAGAGTTACTTGTTAACTGGCCAACACAAAAGCATGTTTAAAAACAAAGTAGAAGTCTCATGTTATCCAAATCTGCCATGTGGCCCATGTCACCATCAATATTATGACAATGATATCTAGGACAAAAGGAAGAGCAAAAACATGGCACTTACACATTCCAAATGGGAATATGGAATCTGACGGGTTAACATCTC
Organism: Vernicia montana; assembly: GCA_949750685.1. NCBI lineage: Eukaryota > Viridiplantae > Streptophyta > Magnoliopsida > Malpighiales > Euphorbiaceae > Vernicia > Vernicia montana. Next base: position 9,942 of record CATKHJ010643804.1, read on the forward strand.
CAAAACAGTGCATCCAAGGCTCCATATGTCAGCCGGAAGCCCGTAACCCTGGTTTCTTCTATTGACAACCTGCAATATACAGAGCTTGGTAATCAGAATTACCTAACTGAAAATACTAAACATGGTATTAGAGCATCTTCAAGGGGCTCTTTATATGCCCCAAACTCTCTATAATAAAAAGTCAATATAAGAAAATAAGGGTCCAATGGACTCTTTATTATTTAAATTTAAAATAGGATTAATTAATAAATTTTACAACTTTTTATATATGTTATTTATTAATTCTCTCACCTATTACTATTTATTAATTCTCTCATCTATTTAATTAAAGAGTCCATTGGACTTTAAAAAAATTTATACTCTTCATATTTAAAAATTGATTAACATGCTCTTTATTTATGTAAAAAATGCTCTTTAAAATAAAGAGCACCATTGGAGATGCTCTTAACTAGACAAGTTCTAAAAGGCTATACAGCAGTGTCATACCTTGCAAATAGGAAATTGGATATTGTTAAAGGAATATAATACTGAGTAAAAATAAATGCATATTCTAAGTAAAAAACTAAAATGCATAAACACAAACCTCAGGGGCCATCCAGAATGCAGTCCCCTTGCAAGATTTAACATCATTCAATTTGGTGGCCTGAAAAAGAAAACAGCGCATATTTTAGAGAAGAAATTCGCCAAAATTTCAGAACCTTAGAACATAACAAAAAGATTGAATCTGAGTAGGATAAAAACCTTTGCCAATCCAAAGTCTGCAAGTTTCACTGATCCATTTGCATCTACCAATATATTTGCACATTTGATATCCCTAAAATACAAATAAGAATTCAATGAGATGGCAGAAAATAGACTCCAAATGATATATGCCAGTATAGTAGTATGCGTGCCCCCATGGTGTGCACATCTCAAGATGCCTATAGGTCCTATATTGCAAAAGGTAAATCAAGATTTACTTGATTAAATTAATGAAATAAACATAAGATGCCAAAAGGGGCCCAGAGAATGAATGGTTATGTGGTGTAGCACATCAACCCATGGAAGTTCAAAATTTAAGGGAAAAAATTATGCTAAATCAAACATACACACACAAACACACATTTCATAATTCAAACTAGCTCCATTCATTGTCTGGAAAAATAAATCAAAAGCAATAATTTTTAGAAACAAAAAATTTAGAAAAACAAAGGTCATAGGTCATGCAGGAACCCATCACCCAAAACTGTAACTACTGAGATAAGGTGTCCTAAGAGTTACTAAATACAGTACTATGAACACAAAATGTAAAGATGAAAGAATAAAGCCGACAAGCAAAGTTCAGCACATATAATGTTAAAGAAGCACAATACCAACAAACAACAAAGTGACAACAGAAAAACTACCTTCGAAATTTGATCAAAAGAAAAACTATCACTTCTTGAAGTTTGTAAATGTGTGACATAGATTATTGATATCGATGCAGAAGCACATAAGTACAGAAGGTGTAGACCTAGGATGACATGGGGTAAAATAATGAAGAAAGAATAGACCAATCTAAGAATGTAGCCCTAAACAGAATGGAATGAAGAGAAAGGATCCACATACCTAACCCCAACTAAATTGAGATGACTATGAATGATAAAGAGGAAACTACAAGTAGCATACAACTAAAGCACCATAAAAATACAAAATCTGGTGTGATCCTGACAGCCATTAACCATGGGGAAAATGGACAGTAAAAGGTATTTATCTCACCTGTGAACAACATTTCGATCATGAAGATACTTCAAACCATGCAAAATCTGTCTTGTGTATGCAGAAACTTGGGAATCTCGAAGATTGTATCTCTGATAGAGACTCATGAGGGAGCCTTTAGTTACAAGCTCAAGAAAGATATATAGTTTTGATTCATCCTGCAAAAATCAATATAGGAAACAAAATTAATGACCAAATACGCACACCTAAAGAAATGCCAGTATAAATTATTCATAACAAGCAAGAAGAAATACAAAGACAAGACATGCAGAAGCCTGTAAGTAGGAAAATTCATCACATCTGGCAAATTCTCAGGTGATTACATCAAGGGTGCAAATTGTCAAATCTATTATCATCAACTATTAGAGTCAATACATTAAATTAAGATATATCTAGAGTACACTGGCTCACTTTGCTCGCCAGCTAATAATGTGAGTATTTTTCAAGATAGGATCTATTTTGTTTCAATACAAAATAACCTCATAGAAATGTACTCATGTAAAAATGACAGCTTCAATAAGTTTGGAAAATGAAGAAACATTTTATATTGCAAATGTTTAACCAAATGAGATAAAATTTTAAAAATCATACATAAGAAAAAAGGGTTAAAAGAAGGAGATCATGCCTTCACTACTATCAGTTATTGATCAAAGAAGCAAATCCAAAACCAATGTGAAAAGCAAGAACATGGTACCTTATCAGTGCCGTAATACTGAACTATGTTTTCATGTTCGAACTGACTTAAAAGAAGAATCTCCTGAAAAACACAGGCAGCTAATATGATTAGACCAAAAAAAAAAAAAGGAAAATTATGATAAAGAACAATTTAGTTCAGGTTTCAAATGAAACCCATTCATCATCAAATTTTACCCCAAAAAAAAAGAAATTTTAAAAAAAATCCATGTCAGAAAAATCAACATATGACTATTTTACCTGCTCAAGTTGGTAAATACTTTGCTTGCCTTGACTTCCTTGATCAAGTAAGGAGACCTCTTTGACAGCAAAAAAGAATCCATCACTACAGCAATAAATAGCAAACAAAGCAAGATTAGCACAAAAAAAATTGTCTTTCACCATACATAAAGAGAAACTTAGAAAGTAAAGCATGAACCAACAATCTTAAAGTGCACTGTCTTGCAAAGCCAGAATATAACATGATTACGTAAGCAACTTCACAAACATTTTTTTAAGGGAAGCCAAGATTGTAAGGAAAGTCGATATTTCAGAAATTAAATGCGACCAAAGAACATATGAGATGGCAATATCAGATATGCCCCAGAAAAATAAATGCCACAAAGTTGGTCTCTCTTGCTGGACTTCGATGTGTAAGTCCAAGAATGATAAATATATGCATTCGTCCTACATGGACAAGAAAATAGCATTCTTACACTCAGAATCCAAAGAAATATTTAGAGCATGTCATTGTTGTTTCCACTAATGCTCCCACTCAGCTCTTAGGACTTAGCATCCAAGTCTTGCAAAAGCACCAAAGCCAAAATAGCACAATACAACTCCTTTTCTTTTTTCCCCGGGGTTGTGTTGGATTGAAGGGACCTTCCTTCTTCAACTACTCAAGCAAAACTGGAAAAGCAGTCATATTAAAGGGTTTTGCATTTTAAAATTTGTCTTCCATGCCAATTGCTTAGGGTAAGTAGCTTCAGGTAGCTGCCTTCATCTATTATAAGTTCATAACTAACCCTATTAATTGCTGCCTGCTAAGTATTCGTCCTATTATGTGAAAAAAAACATCCTTAGTCCTCCGCTTTTGGTTGCTATCATTTTTTGGAGTTTCTTCGCAAATTCACCTTCCTAAATCCAAACCACAACCTTGACATTTAACCAAACAAGAAATCTACAAAATTAAGAGTGAAAAACTCAAGAACAGCTTTGGCACTAATGGGTGAAACTTAGAATCATATTGGAAGACGAACGGAAGATGCTTAATCTAATAGAAAAAGATAATAGAAGATTTATGTCAAGTAAAATAATAACAGCAATGACTTTGAGCGCTTACTCAGAGATTCCTTCGTACACCGATCCGAACGACCCACGTCCCAGAAGCTCACCTTTTTCCCAGTAACTAATAATCCTTCTAAATCTGCCATTAGGAGAAATGTTGGACATGGGCTCCGTGGTAGTACTGGACGAATCATCGTCATTGGACGTGGTAAACGAGCACGACTCCGATAAAACAGCTGTTTCCCCTATCCTTAACAAAGTCTCCACTTCTTCTCTCTTAATATCAGCCGCATCAGCCAGTCCTTCCTCGTCATCAGAACTGAAGTCCCTATTACTCATTAGCAAAGACCCTCTATAACTTTCAGGCGCAAAATCCCTCAATATATCCCACGTTGAACAAGCGTTATCGATAACCGGTAATGTCATCGAAGGCGGCGGCTTCAGCAACGGCGGCCTAACCCCTTTGATTCCTCCTGTTCCACCACAAGCAACGCCACAGTGAGCATTTATCTTAACTGATTCAACTGGCTCGTCCCGAGTCAACTCAGTGGAGACACTAATGCTGACCCTATCCAAATCCCTAGCACACAATACAGTCTCTTCCAGCTCCTGACGATGGTGGTGATGCTGTTTCGCTTCCTCTATCCTAGGACTTTCCACATCATTAAATCTAGATCGGGGCAGAAGATCCGACGCAGAACGGACCTTCATCGCCTCCCAAGCCGCCGCCGGAATCGCGAAATCTTCGGGACCGGAAAGGCCTAAGCTTCGACAAATACGGTCAAATTCGCCATCTTTGCCCTCAATCCGAAAACTAGTCCGATCCGACAAATCAAGAGATCTTGTAACAAGAGAGGACGAAGAAGAGGAGTCATCTGGAGAAGAGTAAGACGATGTCGCATCGTAGTCAATGTGTTTGGCCGCATTTCGGCGCTCCAATCTGGGCCTCCGACGGTTCTTAGAGTCCATAGGAGCTCCTTTCTTGTTATGAGTGAAAAATCGAGGCAAGTGATACATAGAGACACAAATCCATCTAATCTAAATCTCTCCAAAATTGAAATCACGAGAATCACGTAATGATGCGTCTTCTTCTTATATTTTCCGGTCACTTTACTGCGGTGAATTTGCTTGAGATTTTGGGCTGACCATAAAAAAGAGTAGTCGTCGTAATGGTTGATAGGAGATAGAGAGAGAAAAAACAGAGAGTTTTGAGGATGACAAAACTAAGCTTTGAGACTTGAGAGAGACTGGTAAACGCCGTCGACAGAGAGAGGAAAACGCGGTGACACGTGGCAATAAAATAGGGGTTGAGTGGGGTTTGGAAGGATGTGTTTTGTTTGGGTAGGGTTGGTCCCATATTCCAAATTGTACGCCTTTCGTACACGCTGGTTTGTATTTTTATTTTTTATAATTATTATACAATTTGCCTGCGGTTAAAAATTATATAAGTTAACATTTTTTCCTAAAAAAATTTAATTTTTTTATTCAGCGTCATTCAAAAGGGTATCAGTGACGTTGAGGGTGACTGCAAATGTCAATTTAATCCAAATATTTTATTTGTACTTGTGAATTGAGTTTTATGGTATACTAGAACTGTCATCCGTGTGACGCCGCGGGTTTAAAATTACTGAGTAAATTTACAGTTAATTTAATTATTATATATTTTTAATTTACAGTTATATTTCTTTTTCCATTTTTAATGTTGTTTTATTTTAAACTTAAGATACTAAAGACATACACTTAATAGAACTGAAAAATGGAAAGAAAGAAAAACAGAGAGACAATAAGGCATCAAAACTTTATCAGCAGTTATGATTAAGATAACTCAAATCCTTAAAATATAGAACCCAAAAAAATGAACCCATGAGGAGGTCACATTATCATATTCACAACTGATTTAGAATCAATAAGAAGAAACCTACAAAAAACCATAAATAAATAAATCCAAACCAACAAATAAAAAGGGAGGTGCATTACATATCATGCTCAATGATCCAAATTCTCGAGATTTGTTAATTCGCCAATTAAACCATGAACTTCTCCTGCAAATGAATTTCCTCGCAATTTAAGAGAAGTGCACGACCTAAGTCTCCGCAATGACTCTGAAAGACTACCGACATAATTCTCATTAAACTCGAGCATTTTCAAAAGCACACAACCTCCAATATCCGCTGGAATTTGCCTAGAGAACATGTTATTCTACAAATTAATGGTTGTCAAAACAAACAAATTTGCAGAAAGAAAAAATACAGCACATAAAGCTTCAAAGATTTAATTTTCAAAAATAAAATCATATATCTCTTAATTGTTGTTGCATTCACTGTCACCAGCAAAGAATATCAAGGGGAAGCACACACAAACACACATAAACGCATATGTAAGAGGCCATTTACTGCATAGCTCACCCGATAAGCATGTCATAATCATGAAAATATCAGTGTTTTTAATGAATAACAAAAATAAAGCAAAATACATACAGAAATTGGACTAAACAAAATAAATAAAAATTCTGTTACTTTCAAATGATAAAATAAATAAATAATTTGATACAATAACATTATCAACTCAACTTTTTAATAGTTCAAATGAAGATCTTATAATTGAAAAATGTTATCATTATTCCTTGTAATAAGCCATCGAACTCATCAAATTTCACATGCAAAATTGGCAATTATTTCATGATAATGAGAAATTGAAACAACAATTTCACATAATGTCAATCATTATTATTAGTTCCCTTAACTATCTAAATTTTCACAACTACCAGACTAAATATCTTGAAAAACTATTAATTTATCTTTTGCAAAGAATTAATACTCATTTTGTTATAGTTCCTTTCATTCCTGTCTGTTGAAGTTACTTTTGTAGAGAATTCAATACCTTCAAAAGGCACTGAGGCTCAATCGGTCTAACACAATATAACATGATAGATGATCATTAAATGACAAAGTTATAAGCTTTTAGCAATAAATGTTAAAGGATCTTTCACTACATGTATATGCATGGTACTATTTATGAAAGTCAATTAATTAAAGCAAAATAAATTAAATTTCAAAAAAAATAAAAAGAAAAAAGAAGAAGAAAAAATCAATAATCTTACCTTTCCAAAAGGCAAAAACAATTGAATCAAAACCTATAAATTTTATCATTAGTTTTACCACATTTTCCTTCTCCACATTGGCCAATGAGAAAAATGAACTCAATCAAAAGGGAACTTACAATAACCCAGCCCAAACCAAACAAAACCCACCAAGAAAAACATCCCCAGAGAGAAAATGGCTAAACACCCAGAAACGATAAAAGGCTGAGAAAATTGAAAGGAAATTTCTTGTTCGTCGTTTAGCCAAATGAAATTATTGTGATTGGAATCGTACAAGTGTCAGAAAGAAAGTACACAGAGAAAGGAACTTCAGTTACCAAAGCCTATTAAATCATCAAAACTTACAACATAAACCAAAAGCATGAGAAAGAAATAATGAACACGGGGAAAAAAAATCAAGAAATTCAAATGTAAACCATCAAAACATTAGACATGCAATAAAATAAAAGAAGAAAACGAAACAGAGAATAGAGGAGAGAGAACCGGCGCCGAGAGAAGAAGAAAGAAAATGAAGAGAAAACAAAACCCTAGTTCACCCATTTGCATTTGATAGTGGAAAGACAAAAATGACGAAAAAGGCATGTGAAATAGCGTTGTTTCACTCAGCAGGCCAATTATTTAAGGATAGGGAGGTAAATAAACGTTGAACGCAAAAATGTTTGAAATACCTGAATAAAACGACGTCGTTTTTCAAAATGAGTTCTTAAAATGAAAGGGCACGACAGTAAATCAACGTGCGCAAAATGCCCTCACTACTCCCAAAATCAACGCGTGAAATGGCGAAATTACCTTCCAATCCGATTTCAATTTTACTGTTCATCAACTTAGTGCTTTTATTATTATATATATATATATTGATGTGATCCAAACATGCTTTTAGTTAGTTGGCGAGTTTAATATTTTAATTTTAAGGGATCATATAAAAAATTTTAAAAAAATTAAATCTAAATATTTTTAAAAAAATTTGAGGGCAATTAATCTGTCACCCCTGTTCCAATAATTCACCACTATTCTTAATTGCATATAAAATTTGCTCAAATTGTTTAAGATTTTTTTTTTTATATATAATCTTCGTATTCAACTAAGGATTGTTTGAGGATAAAAAAAATGCTTTTTAAATTTTTTTTATTTAATTAATTGATTTTTTTTATTTTTTATAAATTGTTTTTCAAATCTATTTATGGAAAAATATCAATTTATCTGTTTTTTAAAAAAATAGTTTTAAAAAAATATATAAAATTTTATTGAAAAGCTTTTTTTTAAACGCAATCTCAAACTAGCCTTAAGTGTCTGTTAATTTTTTTTTTAATATGAAATATAAGATTTCATTGAGTATGTGAAAATATTACATTATAAGAGAGAAAATACATTTAAAAAAAATAAATTTAAGTTTAAAATGATAAAAAAAATATTTATAAGAATACATAATAAAAAAAAACTAAAAAATAATTCAGTGGGAGACGAGAACAATCCATGAAATATTAAAGCTTGATAATAAAAGACAATTTTCAAATTCTTAACTTTGAATGGAAACAATTATACATTTTTCACATATTTTAAAAATTATTTGTATAAGTTTGACAGAAACTTAAAGAAGATTTCCACAACTTAAAAAAAAATACTTTAAAATAAAAATTAAAAATTAAAAAAAAAAAAAAAAAAGACAAAAGGTTCATTAACAATTTTAATAGATGTATATAATTTAAAACATATATACGATAAATTATTTAAAATTTAAAATATGTAAATAAAATCACGTAACCCCACTCCCTAAAATTTAATTTAATTCATATACTGATAAAAGAATAATAAGATAATATAATTTGGGGGAAATATGAATTACGGATAGCTCATTCCAATAACAAGACATAATATACAAATAAAATAATATATATTTTTATATTAAAGTCAAAATTTATGGAGAATTTTGACGTTAGACTATTTAGATTTCCATTGCAAAACAAAAAAAAATAAACTTCAAAACCATACATACATACAAAATTATAAATACATATATTATCATCTATATAATATATGATATCTGTATATATTTTAAGGTATACAAGGTGTGAACAAGTGAAAATGTGTTTTTGCATGGGTTGATCTCATGTTTTGATTTTATTTTTTTTTTATTATTCTTTCGTGATGTATTTGATTGACTGATTTATAAATAAATTAAATTTATAATTATCAGATCGTTTATTTTTAATTTTGACAATTATAAATAACTCTCATTTAATAATTAATATTAAAAATAAATTATAATTTAAATTTACATATAAACGAAATACACTATAAAAATAATTTTTATTTTTTAACTGGAGTTTATCAATTGGAGGTAAAATACCAAAGTTTATTATGCGGCTAAGGTCAAATTAAAAAAACAAATATATATATATATGTTATATTATTGGATGTTTATTGGCTGTTATATATATATATATATATATATATATATATATATATATATATATATTATTGGATGTTTATGGGCAACAGCAATTATATATTTTATTGTATTATCTTACAATTAATAGTCCAAATCAGACAGAATGGTTTATCCATTTATAGCGGGAAGGGGCCAAGTGGGGGGAAGCTTTTGAGTTCAAAAGATGAAAAGGGGTGATATATATTATATATATATTTTGCAATTTGGAAAATTAGTGATTGTATTATTATTTTTTCAATAGATCGTAATTGCTTATTATTTAATTTTTATAAATTAAAATATAATTTTAAAATGAAATTTTAAATATAAATTTTATTTAAAATTAATTTTATACACATAAAAATCAAATAATAAATAATTATTGTTTATTTGTTCAAGATAAATCTTCTTTATTTTTTTTTTTATCAAAAATCAACTATTTGTAATATTAATGTAAAAGTAGCCAAAAGATTTATTATTATACTTTCAATTTTTAAATTTGATCAATTAAATATTTGTATTATTAAAATTTTAATAATTAAATTTTATCTTTAATAAGATGACTCCCGTGATGTGGAACAAATTAATATTATAACTTATAACACCCAAATTATTAAAATCAATTAACAAATATACCCTTTTCTAGTAAATCCCAAATTTGAAATATGTATCTCTAATCTTTGTAATTTTTCATTCTATCTACTCAACCTAACTTCTTTTTGGTCCAATTTAAGCTTATCATTAACCATATATGGCTGCAACAAAATAAATAAAACTGCATAAATTCTTCAAAAAATAATAAATAAATAAATAAAACTGCGGAAAAAAAGAGTGGAGAAAACTCAAGTTATAATCTCTCTCTATATATAAATCTTAAATCAATATAATGTTAAGGTAAAAACTTGTCGCATGTCATAGCTTACATTTGCACACTAAAGTATAATTTAATGATAAATGCATATACGGTATGAACAATAAATCTATATGCGATTCCCTCTTCCCTGCTAAAAAAAAATATCATAGCTTACATTTTAAAAATGAGTTAAAAAATTTCCAAATTTTTAGTTAATCCTCAAATTTCCATTTTTAGTTTTTTTTTTTTTTAATAGAGATGTCTAATGAGTCAAAATAATATTATAGACTACACAGTAGAGCTAGTCCATTTCCTTTAATATCTCTCACCAAATTGATAATAATTTTTTGTAATTTGAAAAAGTCAAACTTGAAACTTCTCATTTTCCACATTTTTAAATGAATGAAAATATCAATTAAATCACACCTGATTAATTATTTTTAATCTATATTTTCAGATTTTTTGTTTTTTCACTATTCTCTCTCTCTCATAGCGTTTGGCAAGAGTTTCACGTAACCATAATGTTCGGAGCGACGAGACCTAAATTGACTATGCTCTGACCTCCCTCTTTTAAAACTAAGTTATAAAGTCCTGTTTGGTTACTAAGAAAATTTGTGTCCCATGTTTTCTTCGATTTTTCTCAACAGCCAAACAACAGGGATATAGTATAGGTAAATCTTGCCTGATATTTGAGGGTTAATTTCACTCATCGTCCTCGAACATATCACTAATACACTTTATGATCCCCCAATTAAAAAACGTTACATAAATATACTTGAACTATGTAAAATTGTAACCAGATGATCATTACCTCTAACTGCCGTTAGTTCCACTAACGGTTAACGTGGCCATCCTTTTTAATTTTTTTAATAATATTTTAAGCTACATGGATTCTTTGTAACTCATCCATTCTCTCTCTTCGCGTGAAGGTAAGTTATTTAACTCTCTCATTTTAACTTCCAACTGACTTTATATCTCTCAACCTTAAAATCTTCACTTATATCAAGTAGCAAATAGTAAACGCCATATAACTAAATACAATTAACTAATCCATAATTGAAGAACAAAGAACAACAAACAAAACACAGTAGAACCCAATAAAAATTTGAGTGTTCTAAACGCAAATCCATATTAAAACTTAATTAAAATTAAAAAGCTCAGCCGAAAATCATATATCTAGCAATCCAAAAACAAAAACATAATTAAAAAAAAAAGTCAATATTGAATCATTGCATGCAATAGAAAAGCCATAAAACAACAGCAAAATGAAACAAAAACGGCCCAAAATTGAGACAAAAATAAGGGAGTAGTAATAGAGATTGCAAATCTAGTAACATAGATCACAGAAAGGCAATGCAGGAAGCTAAGGGAGTAGCGAAGCACGTATTGCTAGCCAAGTTCAAAGAAGGAACCCCACCACAAGAAATTGAGCAACTCATAAAGGGTTACGCAAATCTCGTCAATCTCTTGGAACCCATGAAAGCTCTGCACTAGTAACACAAAACCCTTTCTCTTTCTCTACTAATTCCTAAGTATTAATGATGCTTTTAGGAAACAATTTGTAGTAAGTAGATTAATTTTAACAAAATTTGATAGAAATTCAAATAATTTTGACTTTGGTAGGTGGGTTTAATTGTATACATATTTAATGCTTTAAAATGTAATTTTAACTGAAATAATCCCTTAATCATCTCTTAAATAACATTTTATAATGTAATCCACGTAGATGCTTTAAGCTTCTTATCAATTAATCTCATGGGCTTTGTCAAATAATGGTAAATTTGTTGAATTAACACTTTGGGCTTGTAATTTCAACTACGATTTTAATTTGATGTAAATAGGGGTAAGGATGTGAGTATTGAGAACCTACACCAAGGCTTCACTCATGTCTTTGAATCCACCTTTGAAAGTACATAAGGTGTTGCACAGTAAATAGCTCATCTTGCTCATGTTGAATTTGCCAATTTGTTCCTACCTGTTTTGGAGAAAGTTGTGGTGATTGATTATAAGCCCACCATTGTTCGCTTTTAAACATTGGGGGTAATGAATTATAAAGAAGAAGAAGAAAAAGAAGGTGAGCTATTCCACCACCGAAAAAGAAGGAGAGAGACAGAGAGAGATTAATTTATTTTCCATTCGCAAAGAGAGAATGGATCAAGAAGAAACCATGTGGCTTAAAATATTATTGAAAAACTTAAAAATGATGGTCACGTCAGCTAACAGTTAATGGAGCTGACGGCAATTAAGTGTAAGGACCATATGGTCACAGTTTCACATAGTTCAAATATATTTATATCATGTTCTTTAATTGGAAAACCATAAAGTATATTAGTGATATATTGGAGGACGATGGGTGAAATTAACCCGATATTTGGACTTACTTTCCATCTTTGGATTTGCTCTAAGGTTTTTTTTTTTTTTTTTTTTTCAGTGGTGAAAATCTATCAATCTAACTATTTTTTTATTAGTGATTTGTTTGTTTGGGATTCTTTTGATTGTTCAGTGGTTTTAATTAAAATATGTTTTTATTAGTGGTTTTAATTATATATTCTTGGTAGCTGCACTTTTGGGTAATTTTAATTTTTGAATTATTCTTGGGTTTTAGCTTGCTGATTGTCAATTAAAAGAAAATTGATTTCTTGTTGCATTTGTTCTATGCAGTATGGCTTGCTTCATATTTAGTTTATGATAAGAGCAAGCATTTTATTTAGGTTGAAGGAAGTCATGAAAAGTATGGTTCCTCGATAGTGCTTTATTGCAATAATCAGCATATATGATGTATTGGGAAATTCTAACAGTGGTCCTTGAGTTACCTAAATGACAGTTTGATTTTGATCGTGTGTTACATTCATAGTTCAAATGCATGATTCCATGACAGTTTGATTATGTTATATTTAATTTTGTCACTCATTGATTCATTTTCATGTATGCCACGGCAAATTTGTACAAAGCCAATGCTGCCAATTGGTAGCATTAATCAAGTAATGTGGAATGATAATTGGGAACTTATCTAATAACTAAATACGAGGGCTGAGATACTAACGCAATGTTAAAAGTTTATTTACATAGTACAACTGCTACCTCCAGACCCATTCATTTTGCAGATATACATCAGCTAAATGTGATTCCATTTGCCAAAATTTACAGCAGATGAGGAAATTTGTTCTTTATTATTTATTTTTTTACGGAATGCTGATAAATCTTGCATTGCAATTTGTATCTTAATCATGGCCTTCGGTTGAATCGTCGAAGGGTCTCTCTACAAATAACATGAATTTGTGTACTATGAGTTTGTAACTGTAAGCAGGCTAAACCAATATACTGTAAATTTTTTTTTTTTTGGTTAAACTATTACAAAAAAAAACTTTTTTCTGGTAAATGAATATTGAATTACAAACTGATTCTGCTGAAAAATAATTCTTCTTATTGCAATTGTTTCATTTTGCTTTTCTTGGACGAGATACGTTTTTCAGTTTCATGCAGCTCCACCATTTTGTTTTGATAGATGGATCATGTGCCCTATTGCTGCTTGACAATGTAAAGTAAGAAGAGTAGTTTTCAAATCTAGACGACGTAGGTCGTTTAGCCTTAAACCGAGCGGAATTGAAGGGACAAATTAAATATGCTATATAGTCCAGTCTTAACTAATTCTAGACTTATTAGTGGGTAGGGCCGCGAGCCAAAATTAATGAAAGAAATTGCAGATCAACTAAGTCGAGCTTTTGAAAAATTAAACATTTTTTAAATTCAGGTCCAGCCAACGAACATATCTAACTATTCCAAAATAAAAAATTAGATTCTTTTTGAGAGTTATAATAATAAGGGAAATGAAAGGAAAATAGAGTACGATAAAAACTATTTTTTATTTGGGAGTTTAACATTTATGTAACATAAATAAAATTAAGGAAATAGTTATTCCATAAAACTTCACTTTACGTTCCTTTTAAAATTGAGGGAATAAAAAATAATTTTTACTTATTATTAAAAACATTTTTTACTTATTATTAAAAATATTTTTTTAGTATCAATAATTACTTTTTAATGATTAATATCATTTCTTATCCTTTCACCCAAACAAAAAATATTTTACCTTTTTTTTTTTCTCCCTATCTCATGAATTAAAAATTATACTTTCCTTTCTCATCCTACAAAACTCCCAAATTAAGCTTTAGTTGTGTTGAGCTGTCAAGTTTGATTCAACAAAGTTAATTTAATTATATATTTGCCATCCTTTTATATTACATATGTTTTATTATTTTATCCGCTGCCAACTCGCCTCCGTAAAACTTTCCTTTCGAAGTGACATTGTAATACAATTTTAGTCATAATATCTTTAATTATTTACACAATTTGCCATTTAGGTTTCCCTTTTTCCAATTTTTTTTTTCTTTCCATCGTTATAACAATTTTTAACTTAAAAAGTAAATACCTATATTTAAAGCTCAAGAGCAAAAAATTAATAATATTACATTAAATTTATGATTCCAAATTAATTTTAAAATAAAAATAATTTTATGATTTTATGATTTTTTACTCGATGATGTTAAGGTTCAATTAAATTTATATGGTTTATTTAAATTAAATTCTTTCAAAATTACTTTCAATTATGAATGTATTCAATTAAAACTTTTAAAAATATTTATAGACTTTTTTTTAAGTGAATGAATTTTACATGGTTTATAAATTTTTAATAATTTTTGTGAAGTTTATAAATTATAAATAAACTTCTAAAGATTTTATTTTTTTAAAAAAATTATAAATATTAATAGACTTTCATAAATTTTTAAAATTGTAATTGCAGGGTTCGAGCATTTGAAAAATTTGACATTAAGCATCAAGAATACTATTTCACTTTCCTAAAAAAAAAAAAAAAAACTATTTCACAACACCGTTAAAAACCCACCAAAAAGAAACTATTAATAAAACATAGTAATATATTAATACGAGGATTTAATGTCACAATAATCCCAGCTAAATATATACCTTTAATTTTTTTTTTTACCTACATGACTATTTAATTTAATATAGCATATTATATTGTACGAATTAATTATTTTATACCAAATATTTTTTGATATTTGCTTTTCTACATACAATTATAAATCATTTAAAATAACTAGACAGCAATCAACAATTCATTCCAAAAAATAAAACATATCAACAATAAAATTAAATTTATAACCCTAGTAATAAATTTAAGAATTGTGAAGAAAAATTAATATTTTATTCAGATCTGGCCCATAAATAGGTTTAACTTTAATCATTTAGGCTTGGAAATTTTGAAATATTATAAAATTGTAAGTTCAATGTCATTTATGTCTAATGAATATATATATATATATATATATATATATATATATATATATATATATATATATATATATATATATATATATATATATA
>CATKHJ010643870.1:0-44276 GCA_949750685.1 Vernicia montana
TTTAAGTTTTAACCATTAAACACAGTTTTGAAATTAAAAAAAATAAAATTATAAATAAAAAAATTTAGAAGCAATAATCATATTAGGATAATATTTCTGATAAGTTTTTTAAAAAATAAATATTATTAAACTTTAAATAAATATTTAAGAATATGATAAGAGTATAAAAGTTACTTTAATAAAAAATTTTAAAAACTCAATAATTGAGCGTGTTCAGTAGAAATTTTAAGTTAAATATTTTAACTTAACATTTTAAGTAGTTTTTGACTTAATTAAAAATTTTAAATTGTGATCATTTTATGTTATCAAACCATCTTAAAACTAATAAGTGCTGAAAATATTAAATTAAGTAATAAGTTGGGTTATCAAACACCTCATAACACTAAAAATCAATTAATAGCCTTTTTAAAAATAAAATCCTTAGTAATCTACCAATAGTAGTCTTTTCTTCTAAAATCATTAACAACCTTTTTAAAAATAATAAAGTCTTTAGTAATCTACTAATAGTAGTCTTTTCTTTTGAAAAATCTACTACTATTAATAATAGTATGATAATAATTAAGGATAGATTTTAAAAACAAATCCAGTTCCTATTCGCAAGACAAATCGAACCGAGTTGTTTACGTGGCAGGAACTGATTGGAAGAACTGTACGTAACGATGTAAATAACAAACTTGAGGAAAAAAGTCCCAAACCCACACTTTAACCAAAACCCCTCCTTTTCTCCTTCAATCTTCCCTCCCTCTCTTTGCAGCCTCCACCAGAAAAAACCTCATCAACACTCACAAAATCTCTATCCATGGCGTCCGATCCAACTCAGTTGCAGCAACTCACCCTTATCTTGGGGTCTGACCTGTCTCACTTCGAAACCTTAATGAACCACCTCATGTCTTCTTCCAATGAGCAACGGTCTACCGCTGAATCACTTTTCAACCTCTGCAAGCAAGTTCAACCGGACTCTCTCCTCCTTAGACTTGCTCACCTTCTCTCATCCTCCGCCCTTCCAGAGGTTCGCGCGCTGTCTGCTGTCCTCCTTCGCAAGCACCTCACCCGCGCAGCTGCCAACGATGATTCCTTCCTTTACCCTAAGCTCGGTGATTCAACTCAGTCCACCATTAAAAACATACTCCTATCTTCTCTCCAGGTAGAAACGACAAAATCGATAACTAAAAAGATAAACGATACCGTTTCAGAGCTTGCTGCTTCGGTTTTGCCAGATGGCGGGTGGCCTGAACTGTTGCCGTTCATGTTTCAATGTGTGACCGCACAGAATCATAATTTACAAGAATCAGCTCTTTTAATTTTCGCTCAGTTGGCTCAGTTTATTGGTGAAACCCTAATTCCGCATTTGAATACTCTTCATGAACTATTCTTAAGTTGTTTGAGTAATTCGACTAGTGCCGATGTCAGAATTGCTGCTTTAAATGCAACAATCAATTTTATTCAGTGTTTATCGAATAATAGTGATCGTGAAAAGTTTCAGGATTTATTGCCATTGATGATGCGAACCTTAACTGAGTCATTAAATAGCAACCAAGAGGTGACAGCTCAAGAAGCTCTTGAATTGTTTATTGAATTAGCAGGCAGTGAACCCAGGTTTTTGAGGAAGCAAATAGTGGATGTTGTGGGGTCTATGTTGCAAATAGCAGAGGCAGAGAATTTGGAGGAAGGCACTAGACATTTAGCTATTGAATTTGTAATTACATTAACAGAGGCTAGAGAGAGGGCGCCTGGGATGATGAGGAAGTTTCCTCAGTTTGTGCATAGGTTATTTATGGTGTTAATGAAGTTGCTATTGGATATAGAGGATGATCCTGTGTGGCATAGCGCTGAGAGTGAGGATGAGGATGCAGGGGAGACTAGTAATTATGGTTTTGGTCAGGAGTGTTTAGATAGGCTATCAATTTCTCTCGGTGGAAACACTGTGATTCCGGTTGCTTCAGAGGTTTTGCAAGGTTTCTTGGCAGCTCCAGAGTGGGAGAAGCACCATGCTTCCCTCATTGCACTAGCACAAATTGCTGAGGGTTCTTCAAAGGTATAAATGTTCTACATTATGACTATTTTATTTGTAATTACCTGTTGATTGAGTTAATTTTTAAAACATAGGCATAGTGATTGTTAGTCATATGGCCATATTTAGAACATGAGGGATGCTTGCTGTTGCTTCACTCTTACCTTGTTGTTTAGTTGGATGTTTTCGTCTTATTGTACATGTTTTTGTTGAGGTTTTAGTGCGAAACGCATACTTCTTGTTTTTTAACCTCTATTATTTTTATAGGTTTTTAGAAGGTTTATTCAACATTCTTGTTTGACTTTTGTGATTATATTTTCTTTGACATGGTGCAGGTGATGATAAAGAACCTTGAGCATGTAGTTTCTATGATTTTAAGCTCATTTCAAGATTCCCATCCCCGCGTGAGATGGGCAGCTATAAATGCAATTGGACAATTGTCAACTGACCTGGGGCCAGATTTGCAAGTAAAGTATCATCAACGAGTGCTACCTGCTTTAGCTGGAGCAATGGATGATTTTCAGAACCCTCGAGTTCAGGTTTGTGCTGCTGTTATCTACTGTAAATTTGTTATTGCTTTGATATTGTGAATGGTGCATTGATAGTTGCCAATATTTTGCTTGTTTTTGTAAGATGTTACCTTAAAAAATGCATATATTTGGTTTTCACTCATACAGAGAGAGAGGGAGAGTATTCCTCCTATAAAAGAGAGAAGAACTTGTAAAAGAAAAGATGCAATTGGTTTCTACTTAATGTTTGAGTTGATATTCTGTAGTCATATCCAGACTAGTTCATTGGTGCACTTATGCAATGAAGACATAAATTCGTATCTGCTAGAATGAATATTTAACAAATTTTTTAATTGTTTACTTATATTAATTGGTTTTGCTACCTAGTATCATATATGGTTTGATTTTTAAAATTTTGAATCAATTTCTACAATCTTGTGAAATTATATTTTCTTTTCACCTCATTCTAATCGTTTTATTAGTTTCTGTGTATATATATGTGAATTGGTTAGTAGTTATTTTACAATTAGAGCCTTTTTACTTGGTTCATCATCTTATGTTCTCGTTCAACAGTATGCATAAGTGTCATGTTTCCATCATGATATGTTGTAGGCCCATGCTGCTTCAGCGGTGCTTAATTTTAGTGAAAGCTGCACCCCAGATATATTGGCAGCATACTTGGATGGAATTGTTAGTAAACTTCTCATGCTCCTTCAGGTATGTAATTATTTCCTTTATCAACCTCGGTCTTAAGTATGCTTAGTTTTATTTATATTCATTATTATGTATAAGATAAAGGACTAATGTGTAATGAAATTCTGTCCAAAGTATTTTAAGCTTTTATAGGAGTTGCTCAAATGTAAGGGACTTCAAAGTTTAAATGCCTTAACGTCCTAATTAATTCATTCAGTTGCATGATCTTAGAAAATTTTACTTTGTCTTTTAATTTAATTTTTTTTGGGTTGCTTTCTCTTTTGGTTGATATGTCTTGATGCTCATTTTATGTGTGTCGAATCATTCATATGACATTTAGAATGGGAAGCAAATGGTGCAAGAGGGTGCCCTGACGGCTTTAGCATCAGTTGCTGATTCATCACAGGTACTTTTTGTCTAATTAACCTTGGGTTTGTTTTTACTTTGTTGTAAACCTATATGGGTGGAATGGTTGACTGAGACTCCATCTTAGGAGCTGGATATGTCAATTTGGATTTTGCTAAACCATTAGCGCATGCGGTTTGTTTTTGATTGCTCATGTATCTCAATTGCAGTGTGCCTTCTCCCCCTTCTCCCATCTGCCCTCTCTATAAATAAAAAAGAACAAAAGAAAACTTTCTTTGTCCTAATGTAGTATTTTGATTTAACAGGAGCAATTTCAGAAATATTATGATGCTGTAATGCCTTACTTGAAAGCTATACTGGTGAATGCAAATGACAAGTCTAATCGCATGCTTCGTGCTAAAGCTATGGAGTGCATTAGTTTGGTTGGGATGGCTGTTGGAAGGGATAAATTTAGAGATGATGCTAGGCAGGTAATGATGGAAAACACAATCTACACAATTATTTTTCTTATGGTAGTTATTTGCTGTTTATGGTTTTCTCCATCACATATCCTTCCTACACGTTTTCTATTGGCTACCTTGTGTTAAGCAGCATTATTGATCTTCTCCTGTGCTGAATTTATGGCCTGATTTACTTATATTTTCTGCTTTACTTTTTGATTGGTGGGATGAATCCCTGCAGTATGTGAGATTACGCCCTGAATTTTCAGCTAATAATAGTTCAAATTGTCACAGCAATGACGATTTCTTAAGTTTTGCATGGAACAATAACAGTCTTGTTATTTGTTGTTTTATTCAAGGTTATGGATGTCTTAATGTCACTGCAAGGATCTCAAATGGAGGCAGACGATCCAACAACAAGCTACATGCTACAAGTAAGTTTTAACCAGTCAAAGATGCAATTTTGTGTTGCTATTTTTATGAGTCCCTTGATAAATTTTGATTATCTAAATTATGTTACATGTGGATATTGAAAAACTGCTGACCCCAACTATCTTCAGATTAAGGCTTAGTTGTTGTTGTGGATATTGAAAAATTAAGAGGTAAAAAGGCCTAATTGCACATTTGTGTTGCAGGCATGGGCCAGACTTTGCAAGTGCCTTGGGCAGGATTTTCTTCCATATATGAATGTTGTCATGCCCCCTCTGCTTCAGTCTGCACAGCTTAAGCCTGATGTGACCATTACATCTGCAGATTCAGATGTTGACATTGATGATGATGATGATGACAGGTTTCTCTTTCTGTTTTGATTTTTTAAAATCACAATATTATGGCTTTTAATTTTAGTCCACATAATATTGTCTCTTGTAGACTGGTTTCTTCTCTAAATGACAGGCGTTATAATTATGGCCATTTTTCCTTTTTTGTGCATTTTCCTTTATCTAGATTTCAATGATCTTAAATTGTTGACTTGCCTATGTGGTTCTGTGCTGTCAATATAAAATACTAATAAAGCATAAGATACTAGTTGATCATTGGATGAAGTAGGATAATTTTGAAGACATTGGAAATGGTGAATTGGTGATGGTGATAGCGATGTGTCAATTCAATCACTCTCTTTCTAAACAAAGTATATACTAATTGAAACTTCCATCTTCTTGAGGAAGAATATTTGAATTAATATGGGGTCACAATTGTGCCAATCCAGTAAATTTGAAAGATAGTATTTTTCTCTTAGTTTTTGAACATTCTTGGTCGATATTCATCCTTGGCTCATGGAAAAAGGCAGCTCCCTTAGAAAAAAATAAGATTATTATTTATTTTTGGGTAAACTACTATTTCGTTCTTGAAGTTTGACCTAATTAATGAAATAGTCCCTTCTTTTTGAGAAACTAATGAAATGGTCCCTCAGCTTTGGTTCCGTCATCATTATTAGTCCTTGTGTCCATTTTTTTCCTCTTTCTGTTAAAAAAATTAAAAAATTAAAAAATTAAAAAAAAAGAAAAGAATTCATTTTTTTTTGAAAACAAAAGAAAAGAATTCTTAAATACCCAAAATACCCCCACTTCACTCTCTTTCCCATCTCTTTCAACTTAACTAAATACTAAATTGATTTTTTGCTTTAATTCTAATTTCTACCTCTAAATTCTTATGCGTGCTTCAAATTCATGGGTGATCTGAAGATGAAATTGGCGAGGGAACGAATTAAGAGTAAGAAGATCAAGTTTTGTGGCCTTTTGTTGCTTGCTTTCATGGTCTACTTCAAATTGATGATGCTTCCCCATCTGTATCTCAATCTAACTCTGTAATTACTAGCTACTGTTGCTTCTAGGTTATGAGAATTTTGCTTAAGAAATGACTGGTGTAGTAGTGTGAAAATTGTGCGTTCAATACCCAAAGCACAAATTGTGCTTCGCCATCGCCTATATCTATATCCATACCTTGGCCCTTCTCTATATCTTTCTCTAAGCTCTGTTGGGCTGTGTTTGGTTAGCGAGATAGAAAATGCGGGAATATGGAAATTATGGTTTTATATTGGTGAAATTAAGGAGTGAAGAGAGACAGAGAAATGCATGTGAAGTGTGTGAACTAGAAAAAATATGTAATAAGCATTTTGTGGTTGATGATTAAAGAGTCTATCAATGCCTATTAGTTTTCCACGTTTTCACTCAATCTGATTTTGTTTATATAATGTTAATGGCAAGTGGACCAATTTCTTTAAATTTTGACACAATTTTGTTTCTTTACATGCTTTTGTTTCTGATTTCAACTGAAATTTGTTGCTTAGTCTTGTAAATGATGGCTTAATTTTCCTTTGTTTAGATCTGTGACTTCCCGATTTGTCAATACAGTGTTCATATTTGGCCTTTTTTTTTTTGGGTAAAGGGAGGTAGAAATGGAAAATTTAACTGTAAATGAGGGGTATTTTAGTCTTTTGATAGGTTTTTAATGGAAAAATGGATGGAAGGACTAATTTGTTGACATAATGAAACATGAGGGATCTTTTAATTACTTTCTCAAAAAGGAGAGACCGCTTTATTAATTTGATCAAACCTCAGGGACTGAATAGTATTTTACCCTTTATTTTTTAGGGTACTGTAATTCACTGCATCACCCTGCCAAAGTCCAATACTTAATCTATTTTATGTTTTGGAGGAACCTCTTACAAAGATGAATTCTCCCATGCAATATTGCCTGGTTTGATTTGTTACTGTCAAAGCTCTTTTGGGTCCTGAGAAGGAAAGGGCGAGGTTTCAGAAAATAAGCTTCTGTTCATAAGTGATTGAAGTTACTTATCGATGTTATTTTTCTATTGCAGCATTGAAACAATCACTCTTGGGGATAAAAGAATAGGGATCAAGACTAGTGTTCTGGAGGAAAAAGCAACAGCATGTAACATGCTGTGCTGTTATGTTGATGAGTTGAAGGAAGGATTCTTCCCATGGATAGATCAGGTTCATTTTGCTTTACGCTCTTTTGGGTTTCTTCTCTTAGGTTTCAGTGATTTTGTTACATATAATATTAAACAATGCATGAAAACTGCAGGTTGCTACAACATTGGTTCCTCTTCTTAAATTTTATTTCCATGAAGAAGTTAGGAAGGCAGCTGTTTCAGGTATTGTCTAAGCTTTTATTTTTTAACAATAATGCGCCTGTATCTATTTTGTGGATTTCAGGACTCTTGATGTTGTTTTGTGTGTCTTGTTCATAGCTATGCCAGAGCTATTACGTTCGGCTAAGTTAGCTATAGATAAGGGTCAATCTCAAGGACGTGATCACTCATACTTAAAGCAATTGTCGGATTACATTGTACCAGCTCTGGTGGAGGCTTTATACAAGGTTTTCTTCTGTTTGTTCATCTCTTGGTTTCTTCTAGTATGAATTTTCAAATGGTCTTTTATATGTACACCTCTGTCTGTATTGAGGGTTATGGATTTATCTGACTAAATAGATTTTTTTTATTTGCAAATCATCTTGCAGGAGCCAGAGGTAGAAATTTGTGCAAGCATGCTGGATTCATTGACTGAATGCATACAGGTTTGCGACATTGATTTATGATGTTGGAGGGTTCTATTAGGCCCATTCTCAAATGTTTTTAATGTTCTTGGTTTTAATGTATAATGATGACTGCAATGCAAATCACAATAGTTCTGGTACATAAGTCGCCCTTTTCACCTTAGTAGATCTCAAGCTCTCTGTTGGTTTGACTTGAGATATTATGGCTAAAGAGAGATTTTGCCTTTTGTTTTTTGTTGTCTTTTGAAAGCAGTCTAAGTAATTTTCAAAGGTACAGGTGCTTTGGTATGTTGCTTTTGACCAGCTTCTGCTTTCGCATTTTGGCTATGCTTGGTCCACCTTTCAGTCATTTAAAATATGTTATCTTGGTTTTGTCATTTCTTTAATCTTTTTGATTCTGCGTTTTCAGTCGATACATGCCTTTCCACATTTTTTTTGGATGTCAATGGCTGTGTTTGTAACTTTTAGCTTTTCAAACCATAATATATTAATTATTTTCAGGAATGAGGTTTCTTTGAGTTGTGGATCTTATGAAAGTTTCTTTTTCTATAGATAGTTGTCATTCAGTCTGCACAGCTTTGGTATCATTGTTGGATATGAAAACTGTTAGATTATAATTAACAGAATGGTTTCTTTTTTCTCCTTTATGCTGAGTGTCTTTGTCATGGATATGAACTGATCTTACTATGGTTTCTCTTCCTCAGGTATCTGGACACCTTTTAGATGAAAGCCAAGTAAGGTCTATTGTGGAGGAGATAAAACAGGTCATTACAGCCAGTGCAGCCAGGAAACAAGAAAGAGCAGAAAGGGAAAAAGCAGAGGACTTTGATGCAGAAGAAGGGGAGTTACTAAAGGAAGAAAATGAGCAAGAAGAAGATCTCTTTGATCAAGTACAATTTCTAAATATTTATGCTTGGACTTGGGCTTATTGTTTGCTGAGTTTTATTTCTTTTATTAGACATAAACTAATCATTGTTCTTATTTATATTCTTTTTCAAGGTTGGCGATTTATTGGGCACGCTAATTAAGACATTCAGGGTCTCTTTCTTGCCTTTATTTGATGAGCTCTCATCTTACATAATACCCATGTGGGTAAGTTATTCCTTAATGCCACACCACTTATATTTTTAATGAAGCCTGTATCCATCTTTTAAAACTTTCTGTTGCTTCTTAGATATGTTTCAGACAAAGCCTGTCTTGTTGCTTCTTCATCACATGAAGATATTTCATGTGTGCAGTCTTTGTTTTATATTTCCCAGCTTTGATTAGATTTTGTCTTTGTAAATTTATCCCTTTTTAATACTTTTTTGGTGGGTAAGGATGCTGTATATAGTTCACACTTAACTTTAAGTGATAGACCCACTTGCATTGCTTTTACTTTGTCCCTCTTAAATAAATTCTAATCCACTTACTAAGTGGATATGTGGTGGTCATCAGAGCATGAATGGTTTTTCCTGGTTGAATAAGACCTTTTAATATTTGAATCTGATCACATGCATGTGAATTATTCGTTAGTTACCCTTTGATTTGAAAGGCTTCGCTTACTTTGTTCTTTTAACAAATGGTTTAAGTAACTGGCCTACACTGACAAAAGGGGAAAATACAAAAAAGTACCCTGTGGTTGCGGCCGTTTTCACCGATAGCACTTTGCAGTCTACAGCTTTAACACTGTCAAAGGATGCTGACGTGGCGTCTGCCACATCAATATCTTTTGATGCCATGTGAGCGCCTCGTTAACATCCTCTAACGGCGTTTATGTTGTAGACTCCAAAATGTTAACGGTGAAAATCTCAGATCCTATTTTGTCAAAAAAATTTCCAGACTCCAAAGTAAAAACGACTACAACCACATGATACTTTTTTGTTCTTTCCCCCTAACAAAATCTGCTTAAGTTCTTGCTGATTGAATTTTTTGTCGTGCAGGGAAAGGATAAAACAGCAGAAGAGAGGAGAATTGCTATTTGCATATTTGATGATGTTGTTGAGCATTGCCATGAAGCAGCTCTCAAGTAAGCATTTCCAGCTTTTCTAGATACCTACTGTTGACAAGATCTTTCTATGTACTTATTCTATGTGTTGCTGGAACAGATATTATGATACTTATGTTCCTTTCCTTTTGGAAGCCTGCAATGATGAAAATCCAGATGTTCGCCAGGTTTGTGTTTATAACTCTTTGGTATTCTCTCTTTTAAATATGGGTTTTCTTACTAAATGAATGCCAATATCTTTGCAGGCAGCTGTTTATGGGGTTGGTGTTTGTGCAGAGTTTGGTGGATCTGTTTTTAAACCACTTGTTAGAGGTAGCTTGTTCATCAGTTGCAGATTTGCATTTCCGCTCAGCACCAATGTCTTCATCTGTTCTAAAGTGCTAATTTTCTTTTTTTTTTTTTTGGTTATATCTTCTTGCAGAGGCCCTTTCTAAGTTGAATGTTGTGATAAGTGATCCTAATGCACTTCATTCAGACAATGTAATGGCATATGACAATGCTGTTTCAGCTCTTGGAAAAATATGCCAGTTTCACCGGGATAGTATAGATGCATCACAGGTATTTATATTCTGTCAATTTTAGAGTTGATCATGCCTTTTCAATTGTCAACAGAACCCACTGAGATTAAATAAAATTATTTATATAACAGGGTTTATTTTGAGCTATGAGCATTGCCTATGCTATTGTTTTCATATTAAATTTTAGCTGGTTCTGGGAATTAGAAATTTGATTAGCTAATGGATTTTGGTTTAGGCAACATATGTGGTGCAACTTTAGATGGCCTGGTTTGTTACTCATCATTACAGCATTAGTATTTTGTATGCATTCCTCCTGGAATCCCACTGGTCATTTCCAGTGCTGAGCCTCCTAATATATTATGAGCCTTTTATGTTGTATAAAGGCTTTAACAGAAGTGCCTGTATCATGTTGTTGCTTAATCTATGCATGATATGACTCCTCATTCGCCATAGATTTGGTCATGTATTTTCATAAATTTTTATATTATTTTAATCTTTTTTTTGTTTGGTATCTCTCTCATGCTCCACAAGGAGAAAGAAAGAAATTTCCATTGGTGAATGTTTATGGTTCTTCTGTGGTTTCTCTTATATGTATTGTTTAGCAGGTAGTTCCTGCCTGGTTAAGCCGCTTACCGATAAGAAGTGATTTAATCGAGGCTAAGCTTGTGCATGACCAGCTTTGCTCAATGGTTGAAAGGTAAATCTTGGACTTTTGGAGTTCGTTTCCTACATATTCTGCATGATCTCTTGTTTTATCTCGTCCTCTATACATTCTGGACTAGTTGTATTTCAGTGCAAATGCTTAATTGAAAGAGAAAAATGCAACTGTTTTCAGGTCAGATAGAGAACTTCTAGGATTGAATAACCAATATCTTCCGAAAATTGTCCTTGTTTTTGCTGAGGTATAGTCATCTTGTTTTCTACCTGCTTTATTCTCCTATTATTGTTATTAGGAAGTCAGGAATATATATATATATATATATATATCCCTTGAATTTCTATTTTTATTCTTCTAATTTGTTGCAATGCTTGCTGTTGTAGGTCATATGTGCAGGTAAAGACTTGGCAACAGAACAAACTGCCAGTCGAATGATTAATCTGTTGAGACAACTACAGCAAATGCTACCACCTGCTACCCTAGCATCAACTTGGTCATCCTTGGAGCCACAGCAGCAACTTGCATTGCAATCTATTCTCTCTTCTTAGTTCGACGGGAAATGTTGGGATTGCATTGTTAATTATTAATTTGCATGTGTGGGTATGTCCTTGTTCCTTTTTGGGAAGTAGTCTCTGATCAATTGAGTTCCTTTTGCATTTGTGGGCATGTCATTGTTTTTGGGGAATGCTGTCGCCTGTACTTAGTGCATGTTATCTGTTAATATCTTCCATTTTTTTTTTCTCCTGTCAACTGCTCTATAAAGAAATTCCTGTAGTGTCTTTCTCCATTAGATATGAAAGTGAAAAATAGGAAAAGTTTTGATGTCGAGACGTGTATATTATTGCTTTTTGAGTGCTATTCATTATTTGAGTGGAAGGAACAAATAGAAATTTACAAGTCTAAGGACATGAGTTGGTGTGGCTGAGGTTGAGGCTTGTGAGTGGGGCTATTGTTGTTTATTTATTCTTCTGGACATGAACTAGTTAAATATAGTGCATAAATATATATATTTATTTTCATTTTATAGAAGTGTGTATATCCTAGTCAATTTTGTCTCTGTGATTCCATTACAAGTTAATTAAAACATCATTGCTTGCGAGGATGCAATTTAGTTGCTCATGTATGATACTTTGCATGCTTTTCTGGCTTTGCTTTATTATTCCAAATCCTTCGTTATTCTCTGATTTACAGGTTCACTCTAGCTTCCGGCAGTTCTAACTTCTAATAGCAGGAAATGTATCCAGGATCCAGCCAACAAGTGGATAAATTATGAAAATGGGTTTAAATTTAAAAAATCTTATTATTTTATCTTATATTTTTTAAATAT
Organism: Vernicia montana; assembly: GCA_949750685.1. Classification (NCBI taxonomy): domain Eukaryota; kingdom Viridiplantae; phylum Streptophyta; class Magnoliopsida; order Malpighiales; family Euphorbiaceae; genus Vernicia; species Vernicia montana. The sequence continues at coordinate 12,026 of CATKHJ010643870.1, forward strand.
CTATAAAAACTAAAAGAATATATTGATTATATGAAGAATATATATTACTTAAATATAAATTCAAGATTTAAATATAAAGTTATCAAATAAATAAAATCTTATTTCAAAAATTGAATTCCATTCTCAATTTAGAGCCAACTTATAGAAATCAAAATTACAATTCACAATCATCCTTCACATGCTGTGATTCATATAACTTGTAAGAGTACAAGAGAGGTTTCAATGCGAAGAAGCTTTTATTATGAATATAGATTTGCTGTTGTGAGCTGTGAATTTCTAAGCCTCCAAACCAGCTGATGATAAGAAATGGAAGGGAAAAAAATAAATAAAAGAAAAAACAAAAGAATCTCGTGAAAGAGCAGTCTTTTCTTGACATATAATGTTCACCTACTTGTGCTTTTTTTTTTTTTTAATTAGAGAAATAATAAAAAAAAAATCATAAATTAGGTCAATTTCGAGAATTATATAGAAATGGTCCCCTAGTCTTTACCAAATGAAGCATCTTTCTATTTAAGCAAAGCCCTAAGCTAGTTTATAAAATTATTATTATATGTGAAAATGAAGAATACAGAAAGGGACAATGTCTCTGCTGTTTAACAATATCCAAACACACATACTGTTGGATTCATGACTCAAATTTCCTAAGTTTTTTTCTCCTCCACTTGCATCATATTACTTTTAATTATATTTTTATCAGATATATTTTCATCACTAACTCAATAATGTTGATTGTCTTCCTCAAAAAAAAAAAAATAATAATAATAAAAAATTGTGTATTGTCATCCCTAATTTAACTCTCTTCTTATAAGAAGGATTTACTACTTGGATATTAATGGCTATCTCAAATCGTCTTAAATAAAATAGTGTTTATGAGTTACTCAGTTTGATCATAAGTGAATCTCATAATTGAATTCTAAATTGACAATTAAATATTACCCTTCTATGGATTGAACTGTATCGAATTATGAGACGAGAGCTTACAACTCGAATTCCCACTTTAGACAGCTTGCTTGTGATGTATAATATAGCTATTACCTTAATAAGTTGTTCTCCTTTTGATCATTTTATTGAAGCCCTTGCCAGTAAAATCAAGTATTTTTGTTTATTTATTTTTTTTATATCTCTCATGCATGTAGGATACAAACAATTATCAGAATAAAATGATGACAAAAGATTAAAACAAGTTTTGACTGTTTCTCTTAAATTGTCTTGCTGGAGTGGAGGATGATGAAGTGAATTCTTGGAACCATTCACACAAATTTTTTTTTTTTCTTTTTCTAAATAACCACTGAAAAAGTAAGAAAGAACAACAAATATGAATAATTATCCAAAGCACTAAGCAGTAGACATTATAGTATGTAAGGCTTCTTGGCATAGAAACGCTATCAGTGACGGAGTACGAAATTTTTTTTTACAAAAATTAAATTTCTTAGATCATAATTTACATTAAAATGATATATATAATTAAATCAACTTTTACCTAAAATAAAAGGACTAAATATAATATATGGCTAAATTTTTATAATTTTATATCTAAAAAATTTTATATTTTGAAAGTTAGAAAGGGTCTCATCTCGACCCGCTCCATTATTAAGTGCTACATTTATCAGCACGCTTTTAAAGCACTAACACTCTTTATTTATGATAAGATATCAAGAAAGCCAAAATATATCATGTTCAATTCTTCATTGTGGGTTTATACAGTTTCCAATTTTGATCACTTTTCATTTTTTTTTTTTATATATATATATAAAATTCTTAGCAAGTAATCGACCATATATTGGGTAATTTTATAATTAAATAATCTTTAGCAAGTAAATTATAATAAATATCATAAAAATTTACAAAAAGAATCCACAAATAATAAAATGGTTATGTTTGGTGATGTAAGAAGTTAAAACCAACGCAGCGTGCACGATATGATATTCGTTTGTCTGGTTAGTGCTTGACTAAGTCTCTATAACTTTCTCCTGAACAATAGTTTAGAGTTTGGATCTTAGTTTTTGGGTTATCTAAAGGTTGATTTTGGTACCTCCAAGTGGCAACATTTTGAGCTTCAACACTCTCTTGTCATATGTTTTGACCAAGTTTAAAAGGAACACAAGACTAAGCCTTATACCAATTTACCAATGTAACACGGTTGTATTCTATTCCATGTCTAATCTCTTTTCCCATCTGTGCTTGTGGAATGACTTTTCTGTACCCATACACTTTCTATTTTTTTTTAATTTTATATAGAAAGTGTTTTGAGAGACTGATGAAGGTAAATGATGTTATGTATTTGATAATGGAATCATAATTTATTGATAAGTGTATTTTATTGTAATATCGAAAGGGTTATATGATTTTGTGGGCTATATAATAAATTAAATAATTCTTTTTTTTTTCATAATTTTCACCTATAATAATAATAATAATTAAAAAGATTTAAAATCATAACACCTTTTAAAAAATATAAGAAGATTAATCAGACTAGATTTGATTATGTTAATTTTTTTTGACAAACAGTGCTTCAATTTTATATTTGTTAGGTTAACTATGCCAATAACTTTTAATTTGCTAACCTGTTGACCATTACAAACTAATGTGAGGACAAACCAGTCATTTTGGCTAAAGTCAAAATAAGGGTATGCAAGAGAGAGAATTCTCCTTTGGGAGGTAATTTGTTTACATTGGAAAATTTTAAAATGCCATAAGCTTACAAACACTAAAAACAAGCTCTGTATATCCCTATCATATCACCACCAAGTTGCTTCTAAAAAACTCAAAGGAACCTTTCAACTATATATACACATCTCTATCAAAAACCAAACAAGAACATGTAGACACACAGACTCTCAAAACTTCTTTTTGAGTTGTAGAACAGTTCCTTTTCCTTCTTATTCTCTCTTCTTTAAATTTAAACAATTCTCTATCTTTCTAATCTAACCCACCTAATCCCACATTTTCTTACAAAAATTTTTCAATGGAAATTCAATTCCAACAACAAAAGCAGCATAAAAAATCAAGTGTTCCAACTACCAAAACAAGCAAATTCAAGGGGAGAAAAAAGCCTAACAACAATGATAACAAGTTTGTTGGTGTTAGGCAAAGGCCTTCTGGGAGATGGGTAGCTGAGATCAAAGACACAACACAGAAGATAAGGATGTGGCTTGGCACCTTTGAGACAGCTGAAGAAGCTGCAAGAGCTTATGATGAAGCTGCCTGCCTTCTTCGTGGATCGAATACTCGAACCAACTTCATCACTCAAGTCTCCTTGGATTCTCCTCTCGCTTCCAGGATTCGAAATCTACTCAACAACAAGAAAGCAGGAAAAAAACAACAAAGGGAAGAAGAAAAAAATCTTGAAGTTTCTACCCCATCAAATAGCATTCTCACTACAAGTACTTGCACTAGCAGCAGCAGCATGAGTGATAACAATAATACTCCTTCCAGTGAGATAATTAATGATACCCAGTTTTTTGATGATGTATACAAACCAGACATGAGCAACTGCATAGAAGAATTTGAATTGGGATCTTCTCTGTCTGATCTTTCATGGGTTTTTGGACCTGGTTTTGATCGGTTTTCATTTACTCAGGAAGTGCTGGACTTCCCCAGAAATATGCTGTTACCTGAGACAACAAGTGACCTGGAGTTCACAGAATTCGATAGAATGAAAGTGGAAAGACAAATATCAGCATCTCTATATGCAATGAATGGAGTGCAGGAGTATATGGAAACAGTCCATGATCCTATTGAAGCTCTGTGGGATCTCTCAACAATATGTTAAATTACTCTAGGATTGTTTAGAAAAATTACAAGGACAAACATCAGTTAGAAATAGAGGTTGAAATCTTGTTGCCTGAACTTGTTCTCTTGCTGTTTTACATTTTGTAAAACAGCAGAATACAAAGGGATGTCACCTAGAGTTTCTGGAAGGTCTTCGCAATCATCGATGGATGCAAAGTCTAAGCAATCATGTCTATTAAAATATGACTTTTCTTTTTCATTGTTCTAATTTTTTTTTTTTTTATCGAGTGTCTTTCTCTTAGTGAAGTATGTTACAACTTCAAAACCTAACACTTTTTTTTTGTTTTTTAAAAAAATTTCCAATATAGAAAGAAAAAAAATATCTCCTCTCTTTGGATAAAGATGTTATCTATGTTTGTAGCATTGAAAGGCATGTTGCAACGTCTTACAGTTCAAATAGGAAGCTCTAAGGGCCCTACAAGGCCAATGGCCATTCAGAAAAATCAAACTTGCAGTTTCTGCTAAGGTTTATCCTCCATCTTATCATTATATTGAAATCTTTGATTACGTCACCAATAACTTTTCAGAAAAGTTAAGGTCATTTTCTCTAGGCATGTCTAAATTGTCACATAAAGGTCACTGCCTTGTTTCCATGTTGTTCTTGATAAGTTTTTAGGGGGAAAAAAAATCCCAATTTTTCTTCTTGATAGCAGTATTTATATAGTAGTTGGCATTTCACAAAGAAAGGGGACTTTGTCTAATTTCTTTGGCTTGCAACTAAAAGAAAGTTACAGTTTTGAGAACTAAGAGCAATTATTCCATGCAAAAAATATCAGGGGATACAATTTCAGGCAATTGGTTCCAATCTTCTCTAACTAGCCTAATTTCACATCATTGCTAGGTAATTTTCCTGAGCTTTTGACTTGCCTAAGATACTTTTTTTGGCTAATGGTTAATATTTTCTTCCCTTAACGAAGCATGATCCCCAATGGATGTGCTGTCTGCAATTTTTGAAATGAGTAAAAATTGTTGCTTTCAGAAGTTGTGAAAACAGGACTAGATGATAGGAAGAATTTTTTAAACTTACTAAATATTAGATTTCCATGAAGGGTTGCTAGGTTTTGATGATTATTATTAAAGCATGTATACATGTATACATGTTAAACCAAGATTAGGTCTATAGCATCATTTTTCTATCAAGAAAATATCTGGCATAGCCAACGCTCCCAATCACTATCAAATGATATCATTGCAAGAGATATTGATGCATCTTAGATGCTGCCAAAAGATGTCGTTTGTTCTTCAAACAACTATCTAAAGAAAAGGTAGGTATATGGATATATAAACAAGTGAACTAATTTCTACTTTTCCAACAGATCCAAAAACTTTAAATTTTAAAAAAAATCTTCCCATGTGCACCATTGCCTTTGACCGTTGATTGTGGCATCTAAGAGTTAGGAGGATCTTTTGCACAATTCTAATGATACAGCAATTACTCTACCTTAAGGCTAAAAAAAAAAAAAAGATTGTAGTTGCATGTTTTGCTGTCTAAATTTTCTTTAGACAGTTTCTTATAGTAATGGCATAGTGCAGTAGGTGTGTTTATCCTTCCATCTTATCCATAACTTTTCTGATTCACAATTAAATATCCTCACAAGTAGTATCAACTAAATTAATTTGCACCAAAATTTCCACAGGAAGATAAATAGTAGGGACTGGGCTTAAACTATGTGAGAGATTTTATTGGCATCACATGCCTCGTTTCAAAAGATGAAAATGATACATTTCCAAAACCATTCTTACAAAACATCATTAAGTACAGAGCCAAAACACACAGACATTCAATGATGAATGACATGGATAACATTCTTTATAATACAATGCCAGAAACAAACAGGAAAGGATAGACATGCAGCTGTTGATGCCTCAAAAGATTTTTTCAATAATCTTCTCCTTCATCTTCATCTTCAACACCTTCAGCACCAACTTCCTCATAGTCTTTCTCAAGAGCAGCCAGATCTTCACGAGCTTCTGAAAATTCACCTTCCTCCATGCCTTCCCCTACATACCAGTGCACAAATGCTCGCTTGGCATACATGAGGTCAAATTTGTGGTCAATTCGAGAGAAAACCTCTGCTACGGCTGTATTGTTGCTTATCATGCAAACTGCACGCTGCACCTTAGCAAGATCACCTCCAGGTACTACTGTTGGTGGCTGGTAGTTGATACCGCATTTGAAACCAGTTGGGCACCTGAAATTATGCACGCACAACCATTATATTCCATTTCCGAAAAAGAGGAGAGATCATGTAAACATATTTAAAATCTTGATCATAACCCTTTTACTGACAATCACGTGTTTGATAGACTAAGTGAGAAAAGCACATCATTTCAGCAACAAGGAATATCAATCATTGCAGACCCTAAAATGACAGCAACTTCTTGATGCTTTAGAGTAGTTTATATTGAATTGATCTTTTCTACATTTGGTAAACTAATTTTCTGGATTGGCCAAGTTAAAAGCAGAGTAGTTCTCTCATATTTCAACAGCAACCATGACACTGCAACTATTTATGAGACATAAAAATGAGAATGTAACAAAATAATTAATTTCAACTAATGAAACAGTCTCATTTCATCAGGTATTCGCCAAGTATTACTATAAATTAATTCACATAAATGAATCACATGTGATGTTTACTCACCAGTCAACAAACTGAACTGTCCTCTTTGTCTTAATGGTGCCAACAGCAGCATTAACATCCTTTGGCGCAACATCTCCACGATACATTAGACAACAAGCCATATACTTGCCATGCCTTGGATCGCATTTGGCCATCATACTTGAGGGCTCAAACACAGCACTTGTAATCTCAGGAATTGATAACTGCTCATGGTAGGCCTTTGCAGCTGATATTACAGGGGCATAAGAAGAAAGCATGAAATGGATGCGAGGATATGGCACAAGGTTAGTTTGAAACTCTGTAATATCCACGTTAATGGCACCATCAAATCTCAAGGAAGTAGTCAAAGAAGAGATTATCTGGGATATTAAGCGGTTCAAGTTGGTGTAAGATGGCCTTTCAATGTCTAATGATCTCCTGCAGATATCATAGATAGCTTCATTATCCAGAAGCACAGCCACATCTGTGTGCTCAAGAAGTGAATGAGTGGAGAGCACGCTATTGTAAGGTTCCACAACAGCAGTAGAAACCTGCGTAATCAGGAAAATTTATTTTGTGAGTTTCATAGTAGTTGTTCAAGCATAAGGAATAGCATTTTGCATTATGCCATTAACTCAAATACCCACATTTTCAGTTTGCGTTGCAACATAAGGCAACATAGAAAAAAGTATTGAGCATGATAAATAATTCCCAGAAAGACAGTATGGAGGACGAGCATATGAAATTTGTAAAGTTCCAAAAACCGTGCTTTCCCCAAATTTACATTTGAGTATTCACTTACATTATAGGTAATTTCAATAAATTCTTTGTGGTTCCTTTTATTTCTTTTTCCTTTTTTTTTTATTAAACCAGAAGCTGGTTTATATTACAACCAAGAATACCGGGCAGAAGAATTATTTTATGAACTGTTTATATTTTAAACTTAGTCAACAAAGCTTCTTATAATTTACCTCTGCAGTGCTTACGCTCAAGGTCTTTAAGTACATACCTGAGGAGAAGGATAGATGGTGAAGCCAAGTTTTGACTTCTTTCCATAATCTACTGACAAGCGCTCCAAAAGTAGTGAACCCAAACCAGAACCAGTGCCGCCACCAACAGCACTGAATACCAAAAATCCTTGCAAACCAGTGCAATTGTCTGCCAACTTCCTCACTCGATCAAGGCATAGATCAACAATTTCTCTCCCCACTGCAATATTCACCACCAATAAAACAATTTAGACAGTGCAGACAACAAGAATGAGATTGTCATTTTAACATTGCAGTACAGACCCATCTACCTGTATAATGTCCTCTAGCAAAGTTATTAGCAGCATCTTCCTTGCCAGAAATAAGTTGCTCAGGGTGAAAAAGTTGTCTATAAGTCCCGGTTCTAACTTCATCAATAACAGTTGGTTCTAGATCAAGAAATATAGCTCTTGGCACATGCTTGCCAGAACCAGTCTCACTGAAGAAGGTATTGAAGGAATCACGTTCAGAACCTATGGAGGTGTCACTGCAGCAGAATATTCAAGTATTCAACATCCACATTAGGTTAAGATTAAAAAAAAAAAAAACACACACGCACAGGAGCTTATGATAAACATTTATTGACTAGACATGCTTCACATTGTTTTTTCCCTCTAATACAAAAAAGTTTGCATATCTTTTTAATGAATTGGGTTCTTCAATCTCGAGATTTTTACAACCCATAATTGATTAAATTTATACATATGAAAAAATTCTGCTTTACAAGTTAGTAAATTGGAATTTGATTTTCATATGAAAAAAAAAAAAAAAAGAGTTGATTATCCCCACCATAACCATAACAACAATCATCTCTGCTAATGTTCATCATTATACAGGTAGAAAACTTAAACAGAATTTATATAGATATATAATATTCATCGAGGAAAAAAAAAAAAAAAACCCTAAAAGACCGATGATTGAGCATAAATTTGATAATAGAAAAAGGAAAATGAAAGAAAAGAAAGAAACCTAGGCATCATTCCATCAGGTTGAATTCCATGTTCAAGGCAATAGAGCTCCCAGCATGAATTCCCAACTTGAATACCTGCTTGCCCTATGTGTATACTTATCACCTCTCTCATTTTTCCTCTTTCTCTCTAGTCGAACAAAATTAATGTGTTTAACTATACCCTATTTTATCAGATATATATAGAACCCAATTTCTCCTTTCTCTTTCTCTTTCTCTTTCTCTTTCTCTCTGGAATAGTTTTATCTTCTGGAGAGAAAAGAAAGAAAGAAGAGAAAGAGAATTTAGAATTTGAAGAAATAGATGGTTAAAAAATGATAATAATTAAAAAAACTAAGAACAGCCAATTATAACAATCAAGTGGGGGTCCCACCACTTGGCGCCAACTGTGTGGTGGCCAAGGCTAACCCCTTGGCTACTTGTCGTCGGTTTCTCTGGCCGGCCCCACGTAAAATGATATTTTATGGTTGGATGATCCCATTATCCATGCACAATCTCTTATACTAAGAAAAGAGAGATGTATTTTTTTACATTATTATCATTGTCATACTCATAGTAGTAGTAGTAAAACATAAAATTTGAAAAATTACAAAAAAAAAAAAAAAAAAAAAAAAAAGGATATTTTGAATAAGAGAAAAATCCAACATCAATCCAGGTTTATACCAATGGTTGCCTTCTTTGAGGGGGCACCATTTTAATGTAGATAGAAGAGAAACCTCATAATGAATGTGCATATTAATTAAGAAATAATGTAAAGAAAGGGTTGATGAATTCAATTATATATGGGTGGTGCCATCACCAAAGGGTTGTGGGTTAGGCTGTCTTTACAGTTTAGCTCCACCAAATCTTGTCAATCTAAGTATTCATTTTTAAATTTCCAAATCCACCGTGCAATCCTTTTATGGGGTTAAGTTGAGTTAACCCACCATCCAATTTTTTTTTTTTTTTTTTAAAAGAAAACTTTTGATACATGAGAATGTTTTTAAAACGAAAGTGAAATTGTTATAGATCAACTTTTAAATTTTTACACTAATTATATTTAAATTTGTTCGTAAGTCAAATTTTAAATATCAATTTGTAAAGAAAATTAAAAATTAAATAGATTTAAACTTTTAAAATGTTCAACATTATTTAAATTTAAACCAGCTCATAAATAAGTCTAAATTTATATTCAATTATTTAACAACTAATAGCTAACAAAAAAAAATTTTAGTGGACAATACTTGCTTCGTTTAAGTAGAGGAAGATTCAAGTTTCTACGTGAAATGACTGTTTTGATTTTTAATTTTGTCGGATTAGTACGTAATTATAAATTTAGATTATAAATTCAATTCTATATCACTTAATTATATCAGCATTCTTCCTTTTAAAAATTAAAAAAAAAATTAGATTTTATTTATAGTTTTACTTATACAATTGTTGAATTATTATTTTAGCATATTTATTTGTTTATTTTTTTTACAAAAAAAAAAAAAGTTTATTTTTTAGAACAAAGTGTTTAATTGTTTGTTGCTTTGGCCAGCTACATATAAATAATTAATATCTGTTTTTTTTTTTTTCAAGGGAAAACGCTTTTACTGTCGTACTTCCACTAAACGACATGTCATCAGGTCGTTTCTTTTCTGTTTCAAAACAATTTTTTTTTCCAAAACGACAGAACGTTTTCAAACTAGAAAGAGGAGAAAACAAGCGGCGCTGCCTGAATTTCTTGTAGATAGGCCAAACTGAAAGCGGTGAAGATTAAAAATGGCAGGAGCAGCAACTGGTACTGTGAAAGCGGTGGCTCTTATCACCGGAGACGCCCTTGTTAGAGGGTCTATTCAGTTCGTCCAACGCCCCAATGGTCTCTTTCTCTTCCTCTCTATCTGTGTATTTTGCTGACATACTGGATTAATTGCTATATGGTTTCTGTTTTTTTTGTTGATTATGTATTGATCCCATAAATACAGGGCCTACCCATGTGACAGGGAGAATAACAGGCCTATCACCAGGCCTTCATGGCTTCCATATTCATGCTCTCGGTGACACCACCAATGGCTGCAATTCCACTGGTACTCTCCCTCTCTGCGCCTATCTCTGCATTTGTGTGTTTATCATTATCCATCTCGTTGAATTTGAACTTGGTTTTTAAAATTTACCAATATGGAATTGATTTCTGGCATATAATCCTTATATTATTAGTGGGTTATTCTTTGTAGGCGGTAATTTTGATTTTCTTGTTCTCTCTTTTTATAAGCTTATTTAGGCGTATAACTTGAGCATCATATTGCCATAAATGCAGTTCTACTTTGATTTTAGGCTTATGCTCTAATCTTTTAAGTAGTGTTTGTTTTATTGATTGAATTGCCATGGTGGTTCATTACTATGTCTTTTAATGATCTTACTTGAACATTAGGACCTCATTTCAATCCATTAAAAAAGGACCATGGTGCCCCAACTGATAAAGAACGTCATGCGGGTGATTTGGGCAACATTGTTGCTGGCTCAGATGGTATATGCAGGTTCTTAATTCTACTCGTTATTTGCCAAGTTAGAGAACAAGACATAGCGCTAATGATTTTAGCTTCATTTTTCATGTTGCAGGAATTGCCGAGGTTTCAGTTAAGGACATGCAGGTAATTCACAAATAATTGTGGGAAGGGGCATTCTGTGGTCTCTTGTGGACTTTCATTGTCTTTGCTATGGTATTTGAAAGATTATTATGATTCTTTTGCTTGATCCATATATTAAATGATCATCAAACGCTATATAAATTTCATGCTGGGTTTCTTTGTTTCATGAAAGTTTTGAGTTTGAAACTTTAATCTTAAAATTAGTATACTGCCTCTCTTGGTTGCAACTTGTAGATACCGCTGAGTGGGCCTCATTCAATATTGGGAAGGGCTGTTGTTGTGCATGCTGATCCTGATGATCTTGGAAAAGGTAAAGGTTCTTTTTCAAAAAAGAAAAAAGAAAATCTGCTTATTACATTTGATTTCATGCATCTTGCAACCCTTTTAGACAGTAGTTCAGTGGAAAATGTAATCCTTCACAACACCTAACAAAATACAGTTCCTTTTTCTGCTATGTTCATATCCAGTTCCTTTTTCTGCTATGTTCATATCTTTGCTATTATGATGAGACCTAATTGTTAGTAAGCATCATGCATATTCGTAATCAGCTTTTTTAACTTTGATAAATTTCTATATCATGTGAGCTTCTTGTAAGTTATTTTTCAATGAGTCTTCTGCTGCATTTCATAGAACTCTCTATTTTTTTATGCTTATATACAAACTTCTTGTTTGGTAACCATTCATGAACTTGAGAAGACTAGCTTAGATCTTCATGCTTGAACTTTCTTTTACTCCTATCTCTTCTTTTTGTGCATTCTAACCTTGGTAGAGTTTATTTACTTATGAGGCCTGTAATATTTTCCCAAGGCTGCTCTGTTTTGTTTTTGTGCTCTCAAGGGCATTCCTTCAATTGAGCTCATATTCTATCACCAATATCATATGCATATAACATATAATCTGAATATAACACATCTAAGCTTAGAATGATCATGTTGGCCTGACTTTTCACTGTCAAAGACTTTCATGAAGTGGAGATGAAAAGTTGTTGTACAAGAACATATATGTAGGAGAAAGAAAACCCAGAAAAATATTGATTCCACTTGGGAGGGGCCACAGGAGTAATCTGGATATGATCCTATCATAGACACGAAAACTAAAGATCAAACTCAAATTCATTCATTTCAAATCCCTCGTATCCAAATGCAACCTATGTGTATGGTCAAGTAGGATCCAATGCATTCTTGAAGGCAGGCATTTTAGCTACTTGAGATGAAGGGGAAATTTTTTGTTATTCGATTCTTTTGTGCAAAGAAGATGGAAAAACTGATAATCATTAATGGCATTGTCCATATGGCTAGAACTAGATATTCCTGGTGTATGGTAGTTTGGTATTTGTAAATTGTAATCAAGTGAATTAGATTGTAGATGTGGTAAAAGTGGAACTGTGTTGCTATTTTGTGGACTATTTGGAAATAAAGAAATGACAACAGGACATTTGAGGTGGTTAAGGTACAGATTTGGACTGAAGTCATGCTTTTAATGAGTTTTTGGCTGGTGTTTGTCTATATCTTCCATTTTTTATCATTTCATTTTCCTTTTTACAGTTTGTTGATGACATTAAAATGGATATCTGTTACAATTATGCATATTGGATTTTTTTTTCTAACTGGTTTTTAGAGTATACATAGTTTACTAAAACCAGTGCACAGGTGGACATGAACTTAGCAAGACTACTGGGAATGCAGGTGCGAGAGTTGGATGTGGTAATATTTCTTATTTTTCTTCATTTTTGTGTAGCAATTTTCTTTTAATAACTTCTATTGGGTAAATAAGTGAGACAGGAGATGGAATGCATTAATACACATTTTTATTTTATTTAAACCCTTTTTGCTTATATTTAGAAACCTGACATTTCCTGGCACTGATTTTGGCAGGTATCATTGGACTTCAATCATCTGTTTAGGATTGATCGCTTTAGATAATCAGGAACTCATCAGATGTCCTTTTCGAGAAGGAAAAAAAGAAGAGTTTCCAAGTTTTGCTGGGCTAATCCAACCCACATGGCTGAAGTTGTAATCTCCCAATAATCAAAATTATGTGAAATATCAATTGTCAATACATCAATAAAAGTTTGACTGGAGTTATATATAATCTCTGGAAGACATCTTGTTGATAATCGGTTTCTATTGACCACAAAGGCAGATCTGAAGCGGCCTAATGCAAATGCAAATGATATTTATTCTCAGAAAAAATTAAAAAAAATAACAAAATTAAGCAAATTATATTTATATGGTAGTTGGCATTGGCTTGCTAGAATTCTATAAAAGACAGTATGGATCTAATATTTTCAGGTATTTGGAATCCGGTTCCTTTATAATATGACGATCAGATGTTTTTCTCTTAAGAGAAGCATTTGAATTCTTTTTATCGGCTTTTCCATTTCTACACCAGTTGGATCTTTGGTGCCGGTGATTTTTTCTTACTCTTTTGATGCAGTTAATTTTTTTTATGATATGTTTGAAAATTTGGAGAGACTGTGACGTGAAACTGGATTCTATAACCTTTTTTTTTTTTTTTTTTTTAAAAAAAAAAAATTGAAAAAGGAAGAGTCAAATTGAAGCTATTACTCAAACTATACATGCAGTTACCACTAAATTATACCTAAAATGCAACTAGGGTTAAATACTAATAGTGACATGAAGGACGTGAAAACAACACCAATAGAGATGTAAAATCAAATAGCCCTCCCATCAGCTGAACCAGACAAATCCTTAATCTTAACATAACACCTGTCCATGTGTTATAAAATAATAGACCACAGAATGCTCCCTCATATTTGCCCTCCAATCCAATCTTCTTCTGCTCAGGCACTGGGCATTGCTACCCAGTTTGCTTAAATTTCTTGTTCAAGATCTTTCCCAATTCCCACTGTTCAAATGCCCCAGAAAATGTCATTATGAATCTACTCAATCTCACCATCATGTCTACCAATGGCAATAAACAAATTGCATCATATTTTTTCTCAACTAAGACTAATCGCAACAACAAAGTACCAGCAATATAAAACTGAAATTAGCAACATTATGATATTTAGACAAACTAGAATTTAGAGCATCTCTAGAAAGCAAATATTATAGCACCTTTGTATGCTGATGACAGTAGACAAAAGATCCTCGAGGATGCTAGAGGTGTACCCTCTTATGATGTTGCATAAAGCCACAGGAAATACAGCACATGGGGAAACTTATACTTAACGCATACTGGTATTGTGCTTTCATTAGTTCATCTATTTTCCATTTTCCAAGACGTATGCCATATTCAGTATTCACTGTCACCAGACCATGAACTTCCACCTGGATCTAGCAAACATTTTAATTTTATCTATAATCAAAGCTTACTCCTGGATATCAATACATGCAAAACACTAAAGCATCCGAAGTCATGTCCAGTATTTGATTAAAACAGACATTTTGTTTCAGCCAGTATCAATTTAGGGTTCATCCTACAGGATATCAAGGCAGCCAAACATGTTGTTAAGTATAAATATAAAAGGATTGCTTGATCAGGGAATGAACTTCAAATATGAAGCAGGACCTAAACGTAAGCCTTGACTCTGCACTTGGATTCCTCATCCAGCTTTGTAATCCAGATACTTTTACCCTCTCAACCATGTGTTTCTATACGATGAGTTGTCACGCAAAGAAGCATCATGAGGTTTGTATTCCATAACATAGCCGTGGGGAAGCTTTAAGTGCCTCTTGATCGAATCTCTTAGAGCCATCACAGCCTAATGTAACATAAAACATTAAAAAAAAGGTTGATATATTGCCTTTTGAAATAGCATAGAGGTAAAGAAAAAAGTAACCGAACCAGTGATTACTGACCTGATGATCAGATGCATTGCGATTCCAAACGCTCAGTATATCCTCATTAAAACGAATGCTTAGTACTGCACCGCATATGTTATCACCATACTCAAGTTGGTCACCCACTAAGGCAAGCACCTGCATATGCATGTGAAAGTAAAAAAAAAAAAAAAATACCAATTCAAGGAATTCTAAATTAATGGAAGAGCCACCATTACAATTTCATAACAATACACCAGAATTCAATGTTGAAAGGAGGATCATACAATGCATTTAAAAAAGTGACAAGGAATGCATCTAATTTATATTACCAGTCACTCTCATCTGGTATGCTGTCTACCAAGGAACCAATCACCCACAGGTAGAAGTTGATATAAAATTCTAAATAAAACTATTTAAATTAGCTGAAATCTAACATGGCCCACATAAGAAATAAAGGAGCAGCAAACATACATTTAAATTACACACACATGATGGGTGTGTGCACGCGCACATATACATATCTTCCCAATAGTCAAACAAAATTAATAGGCCTTCATTAAGGATCCTTATAACAAAAGAAACCGGCAATTTTCAACCAACATTAAATTGTCAATTGCAATAACAAAACAGCGAGTCTATCCCATGCAAGATGCAACTAAGAAAGAAAAGTTCATTTTAGCTTTTCCTCTTACCAGATCCTCCCAGAATCGACCTGAGACAACCTTTTTGAATCGTATTATCCACTTGCCACCATTGGAATTAGCAGAATCCTGGAAGATAACAATGTTAACACTCTTTTTATTATGTTTGGCATAATATTGAAAAATTCCCAGCAATTATGGAATTACCACAATTAAAATAAAAGGTGATCAAAAGCTATCACAAGGTTAGGTTTATGATGTGACCTCCCATAGAGGGCGGATTCCCTCCTTGAAAAGATGCAGATCAGTGGGACTAGGCAAAGAAGAAGGTCGAGCCAAGTGGCAATAGCAGACCCAAAAGCCTTCAACCTACATAGAACAATGGTAAAGGTCCAGTTAGCAAAATGAACCCCAAAAAAAAAAAAAAAAAAGAACTTGTATTTAGGTGAGGATTTAACTCAAACTCATATATGCACAGGTTCAAAGACAATAAACTTACTGTACTGAACTCCACGATTTTCTTTATATTGTCCTCATATGATGTTTGTGTTCGAACTCCTGGAGTTCGGCGAGTGTACCAAAATACAAACTTGTGCTGGTCACAAATAGTCAAAGCCAAATAAACACTACTAAAACAGTCATTATAAATCATATGTCTAAAACAGAAATGAATAAAGCAAAACCAACACACAAATAACACCACTCTTATTAGTAAATGTGAAAAGATTCAAGTGTGGTGTAATATAATGCACATTTGCATTACAATTTGAAGGCATAGACTTCTGCAGGCCTTAATCAAAGAAGTAACAACTCCATATCTAAGTTGAGCTTGCTTCGAATGACATGGGTATAATTTATGTCTGAGGAAGGGCAAGGTAATAAGACATAGAAAGGATCAAAGTTCAAAGGAAGGAAAGTAAAAAAAAATTCTCCATTACAAATTTTCTTTGTGGTTCAATCATAAATTGGTCTTTAAATTCTATAGATAGGTCTGCCTCTGTAGCACAAGGCTGGGAGTGTAATTCAATGGGCATTATCACTATTATAGAAATAGCAGACAAAAACTCTGATGGCATGTAGAGTAAGAGAATCTAAATGGCTTCATTTAAAATATGATCATTACTAACTTAAGCAAATGACAGTGAACCATATTTTCTTTCCTTTTCTTTTTCATTCAAGGTTTGAAAGCAGCTTCAAACACCTAAAGAGTGAACCTCTAGGTCATTCCCCCATTTCACCTTTTTTTAGCCTGAACCATAGAGATTCGCATGTACAGGTCTATGCTTTCAATGCCTACCACAAGGTGGTTGTTAAACTACACTTCTATCTTCTGCTTTTTTAAATACTCATGTTTTCCAGAATCTACTTCTAACCAAACTCACCCATATTCCAAAACCCAAGTCAATTTAAGCTAAATCCCATAGTTTTTATACCAATCAAATGACCTACCAAAAACCTTGCCATTTCAAAACAACAGACAACCTAATCTCAAACGTAAAAACAACAGCATACTTCAGCTAGCATTTCAAAGTACATATAAATTTCTTTTCTCGCCTTTTAATTTCTCTAAGGCTCCATTTGGATATATTATTATGTTTATATGTTCTAATTTCTCATTAACGCAAATACAAATTCAAATCCATTTTCACTTGAGATTTACACAAATGGACTCTAATATCATACCAACAAATTTAACTAATTTTACATAAATATATTTTAAATCTGATTCACCGCGTTAGTGAATCCGGCTAATCCATCGCAAAATAATAAAAGTACGGTCATTAGCAGGAATTGAAGATCTCTAAATAACATATAGATAGAGAGAGGGAGAGAAAAGGGACCTTGAGAGGATGCAAACCATCTTTAAGCTCACGTGCTTGGCGTTCTTCGGCTTCTTTATCAATAACGTCTGAATCTACTACTGTTTGAGGATTATTATTGTTGTTTTCTGTTTCCTTCTTGTCTGTGATCTCCATTTTTAAGCTTTCTCAGCTCCAAGCCCCAAACTCTTACGTGCTAATCGCGTTTCTTTGGAGACCGGTGAAGACGATGGAAGAGGAAACGACAAAGAGAGGCAAAAAAATTACCAAACACGCTGTTTTCACTTTGAAACTATATTTTTTGCATTCTGTTTGGAAACGAAGATAAAGTAAACTAGCCCCGCTCAACAAAAAAAACAAATTTTTTTATGGATCGATTTCGGGTCCCAACAGGCCCAAATCATAACTTTGCGGGAGATGTATTTAACTATTAAACTTTATAATTTTGTAAAACATTAATCATTCATCTAACTAATCATGTAAATAATTTATATGAGTAATTATTTATTTAAAATATAAATTTCTATTATATTAAATATATGACAATGTATAATCATACATTTAAATATTTTTTAATATTCAAATAGTAAATAAATGATAAAATTTACTGATTTAAATGTTTTAATGCAATTAAAAAATATTTATAAAATAATTTTATTCAAAAATACAATTAATTCTATTATCATAAATTCAATTAATTGTCAAATAAATTTAAATAAGTGTTGAATCCAAATATGAACCAATTCAAATTAAAATCATACAACCTAAATTCATTGTTTCGCTTGGTTTTAATTTAATTTCAATTTCAATTTGAAAAAAATTCAAATCTAATATATTAGTTTGGTTACTAATTTACTATATTTCACATAATCCCTTCAAAGCCAATTAGTATACACTACTACACGTAAATTGTATAATATTAATATAGTTATAATATTAATGTCAAGAGAACCCTGCCAAGTGCCAACAAGGAGGCATGTAGCTTCAATCATTTATTTGTATAATTTTTTTTATATAAAATTTGATATTGTTTGAAGTAATTATATTAATAATAGTATATTTTCTAAATACATCATTTTAAAAAATATAAATTTAAAATGTTATAATATAAATTTATAGTTTCTTATTAAAAAAACAGAATATATTATATAAAAAAAAGATTAAAAAAAAACTCAAATTCAATTTTCCTTCTTAGCCTTTTGTAAGGACAAAAAAAAATTTATTTAGTCAACGCTTAAATTTGTATATTTATTTATTTAGAGAATGACACTTAATAAATATTTGGGCAAATTACTATTTCATATATAAGATTCAATCTAATTAATAAAATAGTCCATTTAAAAAAAATAATTAAATAGTCTATAAATTTTGTTTCCGTCAAATTTTTTAATCATTTCATTTAATTTGTATATTTTTTTTATTAAATTCATATAAAATAATTAAATTTTTCTTGTATATATATATATATTAAAAACAATAAGAAAAAATTTAATTAATTTGATTTTTTATTTTATTTCAATTCGATGACTAAAATTTTATTATTAAATAATTAAAATTTAATGATAAAATTTTCAATTATAATTTTTTTAATATATATATACATCTCATATAAATTTAACGAAATAAGTAAAAAAAAAAAATGGATAGAAAAGCTAAAGAGTTTGATAGAAATAAAACTCGGGAGTTATTTAATTAATTTTTACAAAAACATGGATTATTTTATTAATTAAGTAAAATCTCAAAACAATAGTAATTTATCATAACTGTTTATAAAAAATATGGTTGTCAGAACCGAATCGGTCCGGTCTTAAAAATTGAGAATCGGAGGTCAGGTCGGTTCGGTTATGACCTTAAACCCAGTCAAGGCGAAAACTAGGAAAAACTCGGTGATCTGGTCGGCACAAACGGGTTTTTCTAGGCATAAATTTTTTTTCCTTTTTTTGTGATTGGACTAAAAAATAAATTTGGACTAAATAAATTAAAAAACTCTATGACTGAACTAAATTTTTCGAAATTAAAAAAATTTTAAAACCCAAAGTTGGTACAGGTCAGCTTATTTCGGTTCAACATTCGTGTATGCAGGTCGCGCGCTCACACGTTAAACCTAAAACTAACACCGTGGATTTGCACCCCCGCGCAAGCAAGAGAGAGAACATTCTTGGTTACTTTCTTATTTTTGAAATGAGGAGCCTTTGAATATATACCTCATTCCAACTTTACATTTTTCCAATGTGGAATAACTCATTTTTCTTAGTATAGAGATTACTTTGAACCTCAAATTATCATACACTCATAACTCATTCACTATTTTGAGCACATGAATATTCAAATTCATATTTATTACGTAAGAGAACACTAAATTTGAGTAGACCTCGCACTACTGAGTTGTGGAACTTACTCGAATTTGGATGTCAAAATGGTCATTTAATGAGTTAATTTACTATAATTTCTTATAAGTAATGATCTCAAATTTATATTTTTTATAAGTAATATTCATTAATTGCTTTAATAACGTTTATTAATTTTAATTATATGTATATTATATTTTTTTAACATATAAATAATAAATATATGATATTATTAAAAATTTCGGCTCGACCCCGATTGAATCTCTGACTTGTGACCCTTTGCCTTTACTAATTCTAAGATCGGATCAGATTTGAAAACATTGATTCTAAATATTTTATTCACAAATATACAACATACGTAGCTTAAAAAAAAAAAAACAAATAAAGGAATGAAGAATTCCCTTTTTGTTTCCCACACGCATATAAAATTTATAGAGATGGCAAAACCTGATCCGTTTCTACTGGGAATTCGTCCCACCTCAAATTCGACAGGGAATCTCCGCCATGTCTATGGTAATAAGGCGGGGATGAGATTGAGTCTCTTCGCCTCGATTCCACAAAATTAATATATATGTATTTTTTTATTATAATTTCATATTTCATATATATATAAATTATTAATTTTCTTCAAAATTATATTATTAAATATTTAATTATATTATTATTTAAATATTAATTAATAATATATAAAACTTAACATAAATATGTATAATATTTTTATCAAAATTTATAAATTATAAAGTTTTAATATTAATAAAATTATAAAAAAAAAATAAATAGAAATTTCCGTCTCTATCCCGAACCTGATTTACCCCACATCATCTTTGCATTGTCTATTCATAAGACGGAGATGGAAATCTCAAAATCCGTCTGTCCCACCTCATTGCCATTCTTAAAAATTTATAAAAAATTATACCAAATTCTAAGCATGATGCTCTTTACATCCCTCAACTGTCTCAAAATTAAATAAAAACTGGATTTTTGGTACGAAAAGCAAATAAAGAATGTAAAAAATAAAAAAATAAAAAGAAAAGAAAAATAGAGAAAGTGAGAATCGGACAGCCACAAATAAAGAGCACAATCACAACCGTCCATCTCCACCCCAAATTGAGTACACCGTCTTTGACCCGACCTCTCTCGCAATTCGTAGCTTAGAGAAAGAGATTATCAAAATTGTAGAGAGAGATACAAAGAAAGAAATATTAATAAACAAAACAAAATTCAACCATTATTATTATTTTCTTTAATTAATAAAGAGAAAAAGCTATTTATTTATTTCTTTCTTCATCTTCTTCTTCTTGTTCGTCTTGTGTGTTCTGTTCTGCTGTGTGGTGTTTTCTTCTTCTTATTATTGTGTTTTGTTTTTTTTTTTTTGCCAAAATTGCCCTTTCTGCTGGTGTTTATTCTCGATTCCTGCCCCCTTCAATGGCTTTGGTCTTTATTTTATTGCTGTATATTGGGGTTTTGTCTTCGATTTCGTTCGGCGTCGTCAGATTCTATTTGCCGAAATCGATCTGTTTTGTTTTTATATAATCTTCAATCTCAATGCCCTCTCTCGATCTCCCCAAATCATTCTCTTGAGGTACGCTTTCTGTTTTATTAATTTTTTCGCTTTAGTTCGAGGTTTTTGAGGGGATAATGAACTAGAACTAATTAAATATTTGATCAATTAAAAAGGAAGACTATTTATAGTTTTGCATTAAATGTATTATTATACAATATGATTTATACTATTTTGAATACAAGGAACATCTGATTTCATCATTATTGCGAGGAATTGTATCACTGTGTTTGTCAACAATTCCTTGTAATAATAATGAACTCAGATGTTCCTTGTACATGTTAAGCATCTTCAATTGGTTTATCTTCGTGCAATCAATAATGAGATGTTTCAAAATTTGTATAGTCGCACTATTCATAAAAAGGTTTCAAAAGATAGTGAAATCTGCTTAAATTATTGATAGGTAAGTATTCACGAATCCTAAAAAAAGATGTCAATGTAATTAAAATTAACTTTAATTTTTATTATTTCTTTCACAAAGATCAAGGAATTCCAAAAAGAATCCAAGAATAAAAATTATAACGAAATTGAACTTTTCTTTTTAAAGAATCTCTTCAAAGAAACCAAAATGAAGCCATACTTTTAATAGTAAATAGAGCTTTTTTTCAAGAATTTTTTTTTGAAATGAACGACCCAATCTCAATTCTTGAATTATAGAGATCAAGAAGTTGAAGACATCAAGATAAACCCTTTATGCACAACTTTAAGTTCAATTACAGTTAAACAAAGCCGATCATTTTCTCTTTAAAAATTTTCTTGAAAGAAACCAAAATGAATATCTTCCACTAAAGTCAATAGAACCCTTCTTTTTACAAAACGTTGAATTTGCTCTTACATGTAATTCTAAAAGATCAAGCAAGCAAATTAAATGTTGGGTTTCTTGATTGAAAAAATGGTGGAACAAGAAGTTTGAGAAAAAATGCGTTTCTTGATTTAAAGATTGGGTTTGGGTGTATTTTATATGGATTCTTCCCGTTTAATATATATAGTTTAATAGGAGTACAGTAGACTAGTAATATAAGTCCACGTGACCAACTGTATTCTTACTGACAAAATTTATTTTTTTAATCATAAGTTTTCATTGCTGTCATCATATAAAATAACGGAATTTCTCTAATGAATATTTATACAAGCAACTGTAGCCAATAAATTATGTGCTGTTTTTTTATCTTTAAGATTTTTAATAGAGATTTCAATAGGAAGAATAATCAGTTCTAGTTAAAATATCAAGTAATATTTATCAAATACATCTTGTTAGTCGCATGATTACCAAATGTACTTCCCATATTTTTTCAATTGATTGATAACTTTCAAGATAAAAGAGTTTGCTGACTTAAATGAGAAATATGAATTTAAGTCTAAATTAATTAGTAAATGGACATGAAATAATTACTTATATTTCATAAATCCATCGATCGTAGGTATAAATATCTAGCCAAAAGATATTGCAACATTACAGAAGATGTCAAAATAGTTACAATAAATCGTATAAGGGTTCATTGAGTCTTTGATGCAAAATTATAAATAGTTTTTTTTTTTTATCAAATATTTAATCAGTTCTAGTTTATTATCCCCCTTAAAAACCTCGATCTCAACCTCCTCTAGTTGCTGGGTGATGGCTTGCAGCTTCTAGGACACCCACTACTCAGTTTTGCAAGCAGTGGCTTCCAGGGGCAGTAAGTCACCCAACTGAATTTCAAGAGCAATGTCATACTTAGTAGAAAAGATTGGATGAAGAGAAGAAAATAAGAGAGGGGATGGATGAAGGATGTATGCAAGTAGATCACATACTTGCCTTGACATTTGCATTGGTAGATTCCAAATATGATCCGATTTGGCAATTTCTGCAAAAATGAGACAATTGTTGGGATTTGGCAATCATTTGAACATGTTTTATGCAGATACAAGGCTTGCACACTGCATAGCATTGTTGGTTGTAAATTTTTGGCTTCTTGGACTCTTTCTCTAAATTATGCACAATTTCTAATAGAATACAACTATGATACGAACTGTTCTTTTTATTGTTTCTTTACGAGACTTGTCACCAACTTCAATTGGAAGTTTGAAATCCTATTTGTTTTTTAAAAGAAAAAAATCAATTTGAACTCGTTGCAACACTATAAGCAGGAATTTTAGCAAGTCTTTGTCAACTCTAACTCTTTCAACCTCTGGCCACAAACCTCTAATAGCATATATATTAGACAAAACAGCAAAAACCTCATCGTTCCAAGGTTCCAACTCATATATAAATGCTAAGCCACCCATCTTCACATCTCCATATTTCTCACAAGCACCCATCAAACACCCCCAAATTACCACATTTGGCTTCTTTGGCATCCCTTCCACAGTCTCTCTAGCCTCTTCAAGCAACCCAACTCGCCCAAGCAAATCCACTTTACACCCGTAATGTTGCATCTGGGGCATTATCCCATAAACATTCATCATCATTTCAAAAAAGTGCTTCCCTTCTTGTACCTTACCGCCATGAACACAAACACTTGACACACCAATAAAAGTTACATGGTTAGGCCTAATTCCAGCTTCTCATGCAATGAAAGTATTCAATAGCTTCATTGACATGACCATGCATTGCATAACCTACTATCATTGATGTCCAAGAAGACACATTTTTTTCACCCATTGTACAAAACACTCTTCTTGTTAAGTCCATTCTACCACATTTTCCATACATGTCAATAAGTGAATTCATCATTAAAATATCTGTCTCCCAAAAACATCAGCATGAAAAACATATTTATGCAATTGAATATCTAAGTTCAAATCACCTAAACCCTCACAAGCCAAAAAAAAAAATCACCTAAACTCCGACAAGCCGATAGCATACTAACCATGGTCACACCATCTGGCACAAACCCACATTTTCTCATTTCTATAAACATTTCAATCGCTTCTTTACCAAGCCCACCTTGACTAAGCCCTCCTATAATAGCATTCCAGGAACCCAATTTTCTGTCAGAATTTTCCATAAACATGTTATACGCATTCTTAAATTCACCAGATTTACCATACAAGCTGATAAAACCACTCTCACAATACTCATTTAACTCAAGACCAAGCCTAATGGCAACGGATTGAAGCTGCTTACCAATCTCAATAGCGAAAAACTGGCACGAAGCTTTCAAAACAATGGGAAGAGTATAAGAATCAGGCAACGCTCCGGCTCGAGACATGGAAATATAAACTCGCAATGCTTTGATAGGAGCATCTAGTCTAGTGTACGATCTTATTATATTGTTCCAATGGAATGATGCGGGATAAAAGTGTAGGAAATGGGTGCAGATAATATGGGCGTAAATTTGGCTCAGTTCTCGTAAAGTGCTGCAATTTGATGATTGGGTTGCTATCGCTTTGGAGGTGTCTTGGGTTGATTGCGGTATTGGTGGTGGGTCTGTTGGAGTTTGGCCATCAAAAGATGTAGAGGTTAAAGCAACACTGTGATTGAGGTGGTAGGAAATGGTAAGGTGTTTGAAAGTTGAAGATTTCAAGAAGCCAAGAAGAAGAAAATGAGTGAGAGGAGAGTTCATATGTACCGTTATAAGATGTTTTTGACTTTTTGTGTTTTCGGCTTCCAATAAATTGGTTTGGGCTTAAATCTCAATTTGCCCCTAAACTTATAGGGCGTGATAAATTTATCTTCTTCTTTTTCTTTTTTCAAAAAAAAAAAAATCTAGCTTAATTAGTTCATAATTTTTATAATGTGATTAATTAATTTTAATTATTGATAAAAAAAAAATAAAACATTTATGAGCTGAACATGCTTATTAGTTATTTAAAAGAATGCCTAATTTCGAATATCATAATACTTGATTCAAAATGCTCACATATCTACAATTTAATTCTTTATATTTCAATATAGTTAGTTACATTATTAATCTAATTATATACATTAAGTTCAAGTCTAATTGAATTTATTCCGATTTAGATTGAAAATTATTAATATTTTTATGTAATTGGTTGAACTGAGTCAAGCCACACTCTAATGTTTGTAATATTTCAACAAATGGCACTCTAGTCTCGTAAATAAAATCTGTTAGATAAAATACAAACTCCAAGTGTTATAATTGAGTGAGTTTTGGCATTGTTACCACTCGAGTCGACATGTTAACCCTTGCATGTATCTTTTCTATTTCTGATAAAATTTGGGCTACTTAGGTATATTATAACAATTATTGAGTATAAGTTAAGGGAAACTCAAGTTTTTATAAAAGAATTATACAAAATATTACACGAATTATTGTTATTTGTTATTTCAAAAGTGGTCTAATTTTTAAATTCCCAATTTTCTTTTATCCAAATACTTCGTACAAAAAAATATATTCAAATACTTTATGCAAAAAAAAATCATGTAAATTTATTCATTCTATTGCAGTAATAACTAAATAGGCCCAATAGTTTGGCAAAAAAAAAAAAAAAAAAGGCCCAATAAAATTATAATTAGGGATTTTTACATAAATAACAAAAAAATATATATATATCATTTGTTGTAAATCGGCTTATTAGCTCAGTATATCAAAAATAATAAGAAGGGATATGAAGCAATAAAGTAAAGAGAGAGAGAAAATATGTAAAGAGTAAAAGGAGCTCCAAACTCTTATTATTAGATTAATTCTAACTTCCCTTATATTGAAGAATAGCTAAGGTTTAGTGTATAAAATATTACTGAAATAACCCTATACTATAATCTCTCTAAAATATATATTCAATGATGTTTAAGTAATATCCACATATAATAATTATCTATAACATTTATTTTGTTTTTGAGAAAGGAGGGACAAATTTATTAATCAAATTAAATTTCAAAAATTAAATAATAATTTGCCCTTAATTATTAATCTATATCTAATTAATTAAATAAAAACTGTTTCAGATGTTAAATAATATAAAATAAATCCATGCAAAACGCGGATTAACGTCTAGTTAATTAATATTGTAGAGCCACAAGAAATCCATACGATGCAGGCAAGATTTCTGGAGGTTCTTCTGGTGGATCTGCTGCAGTGGTAGCTGCAGGTCTATGCCCTGTTGCCCTTGGTGTTGATGGAGGAGGTAATTTCTCAATTAATTAATGCTAGTTTTATTTTTTTTTTCTTTTAAAATTTAAAACAAGTATAATATTAGTAACATTTTATATATTTGTTTTCAAAAATATTTTTCCTTTTATCGTAACTTTCTTTGGTGGGACTGTAGTATTGATTAATTGTGTGTTTAGGGTCTGTGAGAATGCCAGCAGCTCTTTGTGGTGTTGTGGGTTTGAAACCAACATTCGGACGTGTACCTCATTCTGGGTGGGAGGCTGACTCCAACAACAACAACTCCATTTTGGGCTCAATTCTATTTTATTTATTTATTTATTTTTGCCAAAGCAATTCTATTTTATTTTAATAGTCCAGAAATTCGATATAATTAGCATTTTAGTCATTATTATTTTAAAATTAATATTTTTTATTTTTGAGATTTATCAATATTTAACACTTTACTCATTTGTAAAATCATGAAATTTATATTACATTTTAATTTTTGACATTTTAATTTATATAACTCTTTTAACTTTAAAATTTTAAAGTATATATACAGTATTTTAATCTTTCAATTATTATATTACAAAATAATTTAATCCCTCAAAATCTAACACTTTTCAATGAAATTAATTTAAGTGCTAATTATTTCAAATATCAATAGTGGCATAGTAATTTATACACCTAGTAATAATATAATATATTTTTCTTATAAATTTTTTAACATTGATTTGATATTGGTTTCAGTGTTCTTCCTCTCAATTGGACTGTTGGAATGGTTGGAGTATTGGCAGGCACTATAGAGGATGCATTTATCATGTTAGTAAGCTTTCTTTATTTTGCGACTTTTATTTATTTATTTGATGTTAAGAATATGAATTAATTGCATGGATCGTCTAAAAAATAGGCATTGAAAAAGAGCAAACTTTGTTTATGTATCAAATTTCAAATCTCATTGTCTCCTTCTTCGTTTATAAATTACCAATCAGTTTCTTTGGAAAAAAAAAAAAAAAAAAAAAAAAAAAAATTACCAATCAATTTCATTTATTTCTAGAAATTGTTGGAGCATAAAAAAATGCCTTTATGATTTCATCCAATATTATTCAGTTGAAAACTTGAAAAATCTATTCCAATTAAAAAAAAAAAAATTGAAAAAGAAAAGAAATGAGCAGTGAGCCTTTATCCCTTTATTAAATTAGTGAAAAATTCAGAACCTCTTTGTCAAGCTTCCTTTCAAGTTATAGCTCTTTAAGTAGACATTTCCCTATATCTAGGGAAAAAAAGAAAGAAATACTCTCACATATTAAGAAAACTCTCAACTATCTCAATTTTTATTCTCTTCAAAATTTTCAAAATCTCTCAAAGAATTTGACATTCCTATATGAAATCATCTTCACGTCGAAAAAGTAAATTTTCAGTCAATTGATTATAATTGATTATAGAAATACTACATTCGTTCCAAATAAAATTATTTATTATTTTATTTTTTAGATGTTCCCAAAATATTATCATTTTTCTATTAGTAGTATTATTTTTTACTTTATTTTTCTTATTTACCCCTTATTAATACTTAATTTTGATTTAAAAAATTTATGGTAAAATATAAAATTTATTATGGGTTTTAAATTTTCAAAACAAATACTACTATTATACTAGTTTGAAAATAGAGTTCCAATGTAAGAAATTAGTGAAAAAAAATATATATTTATTATATCATCAAGGGTATATAAGGAAAAGTGACAACTTATTTATTGTGTTTTTAAATTATATGTTAAAAAAAAAAGGTGACAATTTTTTTGAGACGCAGGTAATATACAATTATCATGATTAGTTGTAAATAATTTTTTTTGAAATACAAAATTATTGTATTTAACTGGTTTATAAAAGAATACAAACAAAATGAAGAAAATACCATAATATCCTTAATTTAGATACACTTTATTTAGTGTATCTAAAATCATATCATAAATATTTAAATATTAATGCAACAAAATTTGTTATAAGAACATATTAAAATGAAAAAAAATAATAATATTTAAAAGCAATTCAAAAGTATAAGACACTAATTTTTTAAAATATTTAATCAATGAAAATAATTAAAATTCAAAAGATTATGAAATTCTTGTTTTGTAAAGAATAATATACATGTAAATATAATTATAATTAAGGATATAAACATCATTTTATTTTTCTGAATATTACATTTTCATGTGAACTCATCATTTAGGATGGAAAAGTATTTTTCCATGTATATGAGAAAGTAAGGCATATGAGGTTCACATATTCAAAAATTAATTTTTTTGGAAATATAACATTCCTCGTTAAGCAAACATTAGAATATAACATATTTTTAGTTATTTTTCCTTTTGATTATGTTCCATTAGAGTATTTTTTTAGAGCTTTTTTTTTTTTTTTTTTTAAATTAAATCCTTTATTTTTTAAAAAAACTCCATTAGTCACATGGGTCTCACATTACTTGGCAGTTTTTTTATTATTTATTTTTTGCTTTGTTGTTTTATTTCATATTATTAATTTTCTTTCATATTATTAATTTTGAGAAAATTTATATTTTGCCAATGCTAATGCGCTTTTTGAAGCTAAAGCTGTGAGTCTTTTTTTCATTAATTTTTTTATTTTTTATTTTTTTGGGTAGTCGATTTTTTCAAAACCCAAAAATGAAAAAAAAAAACTTTTTTCTATTTTTTAATTATTATTTTATTTTAACACTATTAAAATTTGAATAAATATATTTTATTATTTTAAATAAATTTTATTATTTTAATTATTTATATATTTTAAAATTTTAATAGTCATTTATATATAACAAAATGCCTACAACTTAAACAATCAATACTATGAAAGTATTTATTATTTTTTTATTAGTAATAAGTGTATTTTTAGCTCAATCCATAAATAATTATACTTGTTTAGTTCATTAGTTCAAATAAATTACTTTAAACTCAAAATTAGAATTTCAATTATTTTAAAATTTTATTTAATAAAATATTATAAATAATTATAAATCAAAATTAATTTTACAACACTATTAACAAAATTAAAAAAATATTATATATTAAATAAAAGATAAATTTTGAATATGACAGTATATATACATAACCGAATAATATGAAAATTTTGAATTGAATTTAGATAATATTTAAAGTATATTTAGTTAGAGTTAGATTCAGTATAAGTAAAATGTAAAAATTTAAATGTGATTATAGTTGGTTGATAACACTCAAATAAATTTATGATAAAATATTTATTTAATTTTTTTTAGGTAGAACATACAAATACATATTTTCTTTTTAATTTGCAAATTTAACAATTAGTATATAATGATATATATTTTTTCATATACTAAAATGTAAATTTTTTCAAAATTAAAATAAGTGAGGGAAAATTAATAATATGAAAGAAAAAGCAACAAAGAAAAAAAAAAAAACTATCAAATACTGTGAGGTTCATGTGACTAACCAAAAAAAAATCGTTAATCACAAGGTTTAAACGGTCCAAATTAAAAAAATAAAAAAATTAATTGCACCGGAAATAAAAAAAGGGAAAGTACCTAATATAATCATTAGTAAAATTAAGGATTTTTTTTTTTTTTTTTTTTTGAACTGTGGTAATTCATTGCTCAAACCCACGAAAAAGGCTGGGCATCTGCTACAAGCAATTGAAACAGAAGGACTGGGATAGCCGTTTAGGCTTTGACAAATTTTTAAATTTTTAAGGGTTAACTTAACATTGGTTTTTGTATTTTCAGTTATGCAGCTATTAGTGGCCAACATCCATCACATGAATCATCCACCATACCACCGGTGAGAACTTTTTCTAAGCAAGCACTCGTTCCATTTATGAAATAGCATAAAATAAGATGGAAATAAAATAATTATTTTCAATTCTAATTTAAATTTAATTATAAAATGATAATTTTATAATTACAAATTTTGATTGTAATTCAAATATATAATAATTTATCAATTTTTCTAACGAGTATCTATAATTAAGAAATAAAAATTCAGACTATATTAAATAAATAAATTTAAAAATAAATTAAATGAGTGAAAAGTAAGAATTTTAACTTGTCACTTGAGATGATTATGATTGTATCGAAATACAATTCTATCGCAATCTCCACTTCTTTCTCATTCAATTCATTTTTTTTTATTAATTTAATTATATTTATATGAAATAATCATTTTATAATTATATTTTATATAAAATAACTGCTATTAACCAATGCCTTAGGGCACTCCTTAGAAAAATCGATAATTTATTATATATAGTAAATATTTTCAAAACATATAAAATATAAAGTTTATAAAAAAGTAAGGAATAGGTATTCCATTTTACAAACTAATTGAGTCCTAATAATTTTTTCAAGTCAATATAATTATTTAACTAGGTATAATCACAAAGGATTTTCTAAAATTTCATTTTTCATTTTTATTTTCCTCTTATTCGATATCTTTTTACTTTGAACTACTTGATATTTGTAGTATGATTGTGCATTTGACATGTTGCTACACAATTTGATTAATCACTTCAACAAAGTTTAATTACAAAGTTGACCCTCAATATTTATTTAGAATAAAGTGTAGTCAATTAAGGAAAATATTAAGAAAGTATATTAAGGAAAATATTAAGAAAGTATAAGAAATTTACATTTTTGCCGCATTTTAATTCTAGCCTTGACCTTACTGCATTTGAATTTTCTGAAACTTTTAGTTAAAGAAAGTCATTTTGTACCCATTTAAGTAATTTCATTTTCTAGGTTTGCATAGAACATTAATATAGACTACGTTTGTATAGGGCAAGCTACTATTTTCTATCAAGTGATAAAAGAGGTCATAATAATAAAAATAATAATATGGATTTTCACTTGGTTTTTGGCCGAACTTCCCAAATCAATATTCTTTTTTTTTTTTTAAAAAAAAATTAACAGACTAAATCAATATTCTCCAAAAAATAAAAAAAAATTTCAAATCAACAAGAAAATAGAAAAAAAAATCTCTTATGTAGTTGATTTAAATTTTAATATAAAAAAATAATTATATACACTTAAATAATAACATTTTATTAATTGTTTAAATAAGAAATAATTGTTGAATTTTTTTTTTTTGAAATAAAATAATTGTTAAATGTTTGTGTAATTATTTGTGTTAAGAAAAATATATTTTGTGGAATTAATAATATGATTAAATAAGATATTTTTTACCTTCGCAAACTTAGTAAGCTATCACTACATTAATAAACATTTTTTCTATTCACGTATTAGCCGAAAGTATATCTTCCACTGCTGAAGTCTACTAGTCCAAGTTCAAACATTCGACTGGCAAGATATAGAGAGGTTAGTAATCTATTTGGCTGTTTCTCATCCTCAGTTTATGTTTAATGAAGATGCATTCTAAAGGGTAAACAATGATATTTCATAATTTATTCTCAAAATTTTAATTTGTATAAATTATTTTAATATGAGATTTGATATAATTAATATTTCAGTTTTTATTATTTCAAAATTAATATTTTTAGTGCATGAACTTTGTTTATGCTTAATAGTTAATATTGTTCCTTGTTTGTTTTTTTTTAATCAATATACACACATGCACGGGACAGAGACATGGCACATTTCTTTATAAAATTATGGCGATTTTATAAAGGCGTACTAATTTATATAACTTACATACACTCTTACTACAAGCAATGTGAGATCCTGAAGAACCATGCCCCACCCCCCGCAAGAAAAGACAGCCATACTGTTGGAAAATTTTATGAGATATTTCACACGCACAACGGAAGCAGAAATAAATAAATAACTCACAGTAAAGACAACAAGAATTTTACGTGGTTCGATTTCTCAATAAACCTACATCCACGATCCACAAGGGATAATTCACTATAACTCTTATAGTTACACAATACAATTTTTGGACGGACAAAATTGTAAACCCTCTCTCACACAACACCCAATAACCCAGTACACCCTTTCTCACAGTGAACAAAGATTAAAGAAATGTAGGATAATTTTTGGACGGACAAAAATTATCAAAAC
>CATKHJ010643925.1:0-10218 GCA_949750685.1 Vernicia montana
CATTAATTATATTATATTATAATATAAATCAATTATATAAAAATAATTATTTCACACATTAACTAATCCACAAATATTGAAAAAAAAATTACCATCAACATACAAGTATTAATATTTCACAAAATTATTATCTCGCAAATCATATTATTTCTCAAAAAATATTAGTTGAACAGATTTACTAGTTAACACAAATATACAAAAATAATAATGAAACATATAATATTTAAAAATTATTATTTTACAAATATTGTTATTTCACAAATATTATTATTTCACAAAAAATATTATTATTTCACAAAAAATATTATTTTAAATATTAAAATTTCAAATGGATTATTATTTCTCAGAAATTATTATTTCACATATTATATTAATTTCACACACATTTACATAGTCTATAAAAAATACAAGTTTATTATAAATGACATACATATATTATTATTTCACATAAATTATTATTTCATACATTTTTTTTTTTTATTTCTAAGTAGTTATTAAGGCAAAAATAATTAAAAAATTATTAGAAGACAATACAATTTAATATGTTAACTTAACGTAAATAATACCAAAAAAAATTGATTACCTCTTTTGACGTAAATTTTTTCAAAATATTTTCTACTATTCTTAGCTTAATCTGTAAAAAAAAAAAACACTTTAAAATTATTTTAAACCCATATATATAAGATATTATTTATAAAAAAAAATAATAACTAGCAATAAATGTTGTATGAATAGATACAAATAATTTTTTTATAATATTAACAATAATTTTTTTTTTTTTACCTAAAAATTATATTGAAGTGCAATTTTTAGAATGAGAACCGGGTGAATAATATAGAGTTCAAAAACCGGTATTATTAATACCGGTCTCCTGGGATTGATGGAACCGTATATAAAACCGGTGTTTATAACACCGATTATACTGGCACTCTGACACACACCCATAAACCGGTGTTTATAAACACCGGTTTTATATAAAACCGGTGTTATAAACACCGGTTTATGGGTTCTCTGACACACACCCATAAACCGGTGTTTATAACACCGGTTTTTTATAAAATCGGTATTTTGACTACCGGTTTTATGGCTGAATGCCTAAAATGGTATTTTAACTACCGGTTTTCAAAATTTTGTATAAAATCGGTATTTTAAATGCCTACCTCAACATGTTTGGGTAAATTTTTTTAAAATCACCACGTTACAGTATATATTTTTTAAAATTAACATAGTTAGAAAAAAAGCCCTGAAATTCCTGATGAAACTGTTGGAATATCCCTTGTTCTTTGGATCACTTCTGATCGTGTTGAATAAATATTCCTTTATTTAAGGACAAAATTGTTTTCTTTGTTTATTATAGTCATGCTCTATGATTATAGGACCTGTAAAATCGTGGGTTGTTATTTCCCTTTTCCCATCTCAGTGTAAGGCTATTTATTAGCCATAGTAGCTATTTAATAAGATCATTCCTTGGAGTTAACAAGCATTCACAAAGCTCTCTGTTTTTCTTTGATTTAACATTTGGTATCAGAGCACCATCACGGGACCTGATCAAAAGCTTGCAACACTAGTACTAGAGTTAAAAAAAAAAAAAAAAAAAAAAAAACACACACACACACACACAAATATGGCATCCGAGAATAGTTTTGTGCAACCTGCAATTCCAAGGTTTGATGGTCACTATGACCATTGGAGTATGCTAATGGAGAATTTCCTGCGTGCTAAAGAATATTGGAACTTGGTGGAGACGGGAATCACTGTTGTAGCAGAAGGGACAGATCTTAGTGAGTCACAGTAGAAGACCATTGATGATCAGAAATTGAAAGATTTAAAGGCTCAGAACTACCTGTTCTAAGCCATTGATCGCCCGATACTGGAGACCATCTTGAAGAAGGATACTGCAAAGGATATATGGGATTCTTTGAAACAAAAGTATCAAGGAAAAGCACGTGTGAAACATGCTCAACTGCAAGCTCTTCGCAAAGAGTTTGAAGTGCTGCACATGAAGGCTGGAGAATCGGTTAATGACTACTTCAGAAGAACTCTCATCATAGCTAACAAGATGAGAATTCATGGGGAGAAAATGGATGATGTGGTAATCATTGAAAAGATTTTGAGGTCTATGACTTCAAAATATAATTACGTTGTATGTTCTATTGAGGAATCAAATGACCTGGACACCATGTCCATAGACGAGCTCTAAAGCAGTCTTTTGGTGCATGAACAAAGGATCAGCCGGTATGCAGTAGACGAACAAGTCCTTTAAATCACTTATGAACCCCAGCAAGGAGGAAGAGGTGGAGGCCGAGAAACTTACTGAGGAAGAGGAAAAGGAAGAGGAAGGGGTAGGTTTGAGTTTGACAAATCTACCATAGAGTGCTACAACTGTCATGAATTAGGACACTTTCAATGGGAATGTCCTAAGAGAGCCAAGGAACAAACAACAAATTATGTAGAAGCAAAAGAGGAGATGTTGTTGATGGCTCTTGTGGATTTCAAAGAAACAGCATCTGAGCACATTTGGTTTATTGATTCTGGCTGTAATAATCACATGTGTGGCAACAAAGACATGTTCTGTGATCTTGATAGCAATTTTAGAGAATCAGTGAAGCTGGGCAACGATTAGAGGCTTACCGTACAAGGCAAAGGTAAGGTTCGAATGGAGATAAATGGGTTTGTGCTTATGATCACAAGAGTATTCTACGTACCAGATTTGAAGAACAATTTGTTGAACATCAATCAGTTTCAAGAAAAGGGGATGACAGTGCTTATCCAACATGGAAAATACAAAATATTTCATTCTGAGAAAGGTTTAATCATAGATAACACATAACATGATGTTTGCTATGCTCGCTCGTTGCTCACCAAAGGAACAACAATGCTTCTGCTCACTGACCACAGATCAAGCAAACCTTTGGCATTATCTATATGGGCATCTCAGTTGGAATGGACTCAAAGTACTTCAACAAAAGAACATGGTGAAAGGATTACCTCAATTTAAAGCCTCTCAAAAGGTGTGTGAAAACTGCTTGGTAGGAAGGCAGCACCATGATCCATTTCCCAACGAAAGCATGTGGAGAGCCACCAACATTCTTCAGCTGGTGCACTCAGACATATGTGGGTCAATCAACCCAATTTCAAACATCAAGAAACGATATCTCATCGCCTTCATTGATGATTTCAGCAGAAAAACTTGGGTTTATTTCTTGGTGGAGAAGTTAGAAGCATTTGCCACATTCAAGTCCTACAAATTAAGAGTTGAGAAGGAAACTGGGACATTCATATGGAGTCTTAGAACAGATCATGGGAAGAATTCACATCACAGGAGTTCACAAATTTTTGTAATGAAAATGGAATCCATAGACAGTTGACGGCTTCCTATACTCCTCAATAAAACAATGTCACGGAAATAAAAAATCATACTATTATGAATATGGTGCGAAGTATGCTGGCAGCAAAACAAATTCCTAAAACCTTCTGGCCTGAACTGGTGAATTGGACTGTGTATGTGCTGTATCGATGTCCAACTCTTATTGTGAAAAGCAAGATAACTGAGGAGGCGTGGAGTGAGCTCAAACCATCGGTGGATCACTTTCGAGTTTTTGGATGCATTTCCTATGTGCACGTACCAGACAACAAAAGAGTGAAGCTTGATGCAAAGTGTTTTAAATGCATATTGCTGAGTGTAAGTGAAGAATCTAAGGCTTATAGATTATTTGATCCTATTTCAAATAAAATAATTGTTAGCTGAGATGTAGTGTTTGAAGAAGATCAACAATGGAGTTGGGATGATGGTCACAAGCAAGCCATATTGGTTGATCTCGAATGGGAAATTGATGAAGAAGTAGGTATAGAAAATGAAAGTAATGGAGAAAAGTTTGAAACTGATGAAGAGGCTGAATCTGAGTTTGATCAAAATGGAGGAGACATTCCAAATTGTGAGTATCGCGGAGGATGAGCTCGAAGACCAACAGTTTGGATGAGAGACTATGAAACTAGCCAAGATCTCTCTGATGAAGAAAGTGCAAACATAACACATTTGGCACATTTGGCCTTGTTTAGTGACGGGGATCCCATGACATTCGAAGAAGCTGTGAAGTCTGAAAAATGAAGGCAAGCTATGGACCAAGAAATGAAAGCCATAGAGAGGAACGATACATAGGAACTAATGGCATTACCATCAAGAGGGAAAACCACAGGAGTGAAGTGGGTCTTTAAGACAAAGTTCAATGAAAATGGGGAAGTGGACAAATACAAGGCGCGGTTAGTTGCTAATGGGTACTGTCAGAAATATGGAATTGATTATGCTGAAGTATTCGCACCAGTGGCTCGCTTGGACACCATTCGAATCGTCATATCTCTTGCTGCCCAGAAAAGATGGGTGATCTACCAACTTAACGTCAAGTCGGCTTTTCTACATGGGGAAATTAATGAAGAGGTCTTTGTTGATCAGTCTCCGGGTTATGAACAGAAAGGGCATGAATCCAAGGTCTATCGACTAAAAAAGGCCTTGTATGGACTCAAACAGGCTCCCCGAGCCTGGTATAGTCGCATTGAGGCATATTTCATCAAAGAAGGCTTCATCAAATGTCCCGACGAGCACACTTTATTCATTAAAACTGCAGGTGGAGGTAAAATTTTAATTGTGTGTCTTTATGTTGATGACCTCATCTTTACTGGCAATGATCAATTGATGTTCGAATAACATAAGAAATCCATGATGATTGAGTTTGACATGATTGACCTTGGAAGAATGAGATATTTCCTTGGTATTGAAGTGTTACAAAGGACATATGGTATTTTTATCAGTCAATGAAAGTATGCTCAAGAGGTTCTGGAAAGGTTTAATATGAATCAATGCAATTCAGTACACAATCCGATGGTTCTTGGCTTTAAACTCACGAAAGATGAAAAGGGAGTTGAAGTTGATAGTACTCTCTATAAGCAGATGGTGGGAAGTCTCATGTATTTAACTGCCACATGTCCCGATTTGATGTTTATTGTCAACTTGATCAGTAGATATATGAAGCGTCCTATTGAGTCTCATTTGCTAGCAGCAAAAAGAGCTCTAAGGTACGTAAAAGGCACGGTTAGTTTTGGGATGTTCTACAAAAAGGGAGGAAGTGAAGAGCTCATTAGATACATGGACAACGATTATGCTGGTGATCAGGATGACAGAAAAAGCACCTCAGGTTATGTTTTTCTAATGAGCTCAGGAGCTATTTCTTGGTCTTCAAAGAAACAACCAGTTGTTACTCTTTCCACCACCGAAGCTGAATTCATAGCAGCAGCATCAAGTGCGTGCCAAGTCGTGTGGTTAAGAAGAATTCTAAAAAGTCTCAATCAAGTGCAAAGCTGTCCAACAGTGTTGTACTATGACAATACCTCAGCAATCAAACTCTCGAAGAACCCCGTAATACATGGCCGTAGCAAGCACATAGATGTAAGGTTTCATTTCCTTCAAGATCTTGTCAAGAATGGATTAGTGGAGCTAATTCAATATTCTACATAGGAGAAAAATGCAGATGTTCTAACAAAACCATTGAAGCTTGATGTATTTCTGAAGATGCGAGGGTTATTGGGTGTGTGTGAATATCCAGGTGTAAACTGAATGTCAATGGCATTCAGTTTAAGAGAGGATGATGAAACTGTTGGAATATCCCTTTTTCTTAGAATCACTTCTGATCGTGTTGAATAAATCTTCCTTTATTTAAGGACAAAATTGTTTTCTCTATTTATTGTAGTTATGCTCCACGATTATAGGACCTATAGAATCGTGGGTTGTTATTTCCCTTTTCCCATCTCAGTGTAAGGCTATTTATTAGCCACAGTAGCTGTTTAATAAGATCATTCCTTAAGAGTTAACAAGCATTCACAAAGCTCTCTGTTTTTCTTTGATTTAACAATTCCAACATCTATTTAGTCATCAAACCCATCTGTAGATATTGACACTGCAAAATCATTAAGAGTTGAAATCAAAAAAGGGTTTGAATATTTAAATGTTTTTGATGCAAATATAATATATTTAAATTTTATTATTATATATGAAATTAACAAGTCAAAATAGAAGCGTGTATATATAAACTTATTTTTTGGTTGATTTAATTTTAATTGGGATTCAAATTTTCTAAATCTTAATTTATATGTGTGCGCGGTGAAAATAATGTCTCAATCTTATAAAAAAACATTATTCAAGGTTGATTTTGTGTTAGATTATTTGTGTATAACCCAACACTTTTGTATCAACTTATTGTTCCAACTGATGTGACATCATTATATTGAAAAATGTTTTATACAATGCACTTTTGAAAATGAAATGTGACAAATAAAATAATGACACATCAATTAAGATAGGGAGTTGGTACAAAAGTGTTGGATTATATAGCATTTTCGTATTAGGTCTTGATAATCCTATTTTGACAAGGCCAATTAAAGCATGCAATATACTACTAATTTATTACTACTATTAATTTGATGAAAGCATTTTCCACCAAAGTCTTGAAATCTTGGGCATGCAGTATACTAGGAGTAGCAGCCTTGAGAATAAGCTCTTGTATTGTTCTAATTAATTAAATCATTTTTTTCTTTTGTTGCCTTTCTAGGTCGTTAATTTCATTCATTAAATTACCATGCTCTTCTTTAATTTGCATAATTAATCAACCAATGTGACCACGATGAATCACATTGATGCACAATAATTATATAGGTTATTTTTAGGAATTTTTCCTTTGTTTATTTAGATTTTGTTCTTGTTTCTTAGCTAATATAGTCTACTGAATAAAAATTTTGCATTTTATAAGTTCTTGAGCTTAAAAGGATAAAGAAAAAAAAAAGAATATCTTTTGGTGAAAATGAAAATTGGCCATGGATCTCCTCCATGCCGTTGGTGGAGAAAGGAAGAGAAGCGTGTAGATATCATCCACGCCTTTAGTGAAGAAGAGCTAAACTCCAACACCCATTGAAACTTCATCAACACCCATGAAAGCGTCTCCAACATCTTCTCCACACCGTGGAAGTGGGCCATGAGCATCAATGTTCAATTGGCCATGGGAATTTCTAACACCCACACCCACACCTTCACCAAACACCTATGTACCAAAACCCTAACAATTAATGTAGTGGTCTCCACTTCTAGGGCAAAAGTATTTTCACCCATCACTTTATAAATAAAACATTATTTCTTTCTTTCATTGCTTTTGGTTTTTTCTTAAAACTAGCCACCAAGGAATTCTAAGGGGAAGCAAGTCTATCTTTTTCCCTTGGACTTATCCTTGGGTTTTCCTTTCTTTTTCTCTTCCAATCACCTTGGAGTCTCCTAAGGATTTGGTGTGAAGAGAAACTTGGAGCAAAGGCGTGGGAGAGTCGATCCAAGCCTCAAATCATCCAGATCTAAGAGCACGTTTGGATTGAGGGAATGTTCAAAATACAAGGAATGTGAAATGTAGAGAATATTCAAAATATCTCGTTTGGTATGATTTTAAAATACATGGATTTTGAATTAAAAAGTATGATAGTTATGTTTAGATAAAATGTTAAAATTCATGAATTTTATATTGAAAATTCCAATTATATCCTTATGTGAATTGTAAAAAGTGTAATAGTTATATTTTTAATGAATGATAAAATTTAAGAATTTAATAATAAAAAATAAAATTCTAATAATATATATATAATGAAATTATTATTAAATTATATTTTTAAAATTTTAAAAATAAAGATAAGTATAAAATAATTGTTTTTTAATTTCAATCAAATTTTTTTTATTAAATTTAACCAAATATTGGCAAAATGGAAAATGTTAGCAAATTTTTAGTAAGTATTAATGAAATAGAAATTTTTTTAAATAAAATTTAAGCAAATAATCAAAATAGATAGAGTGTTAGACAAATAAAGATAAAATTGACAAAAATCACATTCCATCATTTTTACAAAATGAGGGATTGTTGAAGTATCTCATCCTATGAGATATTTCAAATCCTTGGATTTTCAACAAAAAATGAAGGATTTCAATAATTCATGGATTGTTCAACAAAAAAAATAAAAAATAAAAAAGAGGAAGCCAAACAATGGAATTTAGCACAATCCAAAGGTTGTGTACATTCCCTCAATCCAAACATGCCCTAAAGGATTTCTCAATGGGTTTTGTGTTGCTTCTCATTTCCTTTACTCTAAATATGTTCTAGTGTAGTTAGTAGTTATGTTTTTATAAATCTTGTTCCATAACTACATGTATTAATTGATTTTATACATGCAATACTTGATATTTATCTTTTTTTTATATTGAATGTATATATTTGTACTTAATGTTTTGATAGCTTGATCACCTCTCATATGATTTTAATTGTTTGAAATACTTTGAGGAAGGATTTTAGACAATGGACTGTGGATCTTGCATTGTGAGTTGACTGAGGTAAAAAGATTTGCCAGTGGGACTCCCTAGAAGTTAGAGCCCTAAAAAGCTCTAGTTAGGACTTTTTTTATGGAGTTTAATGTATCTTTAGTCTAATGATCGAATGGAAGAGATTTCATTACGAGTTAGTTAGGATAGTGCTAATAAAAATCTAGAGATAAGACATAGTGCCAATAAAGGTTTAGAGATAAGACATTATGTGGCGCTAGGAAAAGACGTCGGCATATAAAGTCGATTAAATGTCTTGTTGTGTGAAATTAATTGATATGTATATTTGGTCAAATGGATTAAAATTCTAACTACTTTTATTTGCTTGTTTAGTTTAGCATAGATTTAATTAGATTTAAAACCAAAATTTCTACTGTCCAAATAATCTAGTGGGATGGACAAAATATTTTAGGTGAAATGAAATGAAGAGTTTTTGTTTTTGATTTATAGTTTGGGACAAACAATTTAGCAATAATTGACAATTACGTTTGAAGTCATTTTAGCCCACGAGAAAATTATTTAAAGTGTTTACCTAAATTAATCTACCAATTATCTTCAACTACATTATCATGGGCTGGGTATCTTTCCAGACCACCTTACAGTCCACTGTTTTGTGGGCTCGGTTAGGGAGGTTTCTCTTTAGGCCTAGCCTTACCCGAATCTCTTTGTAGATCCACCTTTTAGGTGGGTCCAAATTTAAAAATATCTTTTATATAAGCTTGATTAAAATTTAATAAAATTTATAATTAAATAAATTCTAAATTAATAAGATTATAAATTTAATTTAATTTTTTATTTGATTAAAATATAATATAATTTATATTCATTTACAAAATATAATAAATAAAATGAATTCTATGTTTATTTTATCCAAACACAATATAAATATAATTTTTCTTCAATTAAAGTGAAAAACATGTGAAAAATATGTAGTTATTATAGAAAGAAATGAAGGGGTAGTCAAATTAATTTAGAGGAGAGAAATATAGTATGATTTAAATACATTATAATCATCAGAAGATGTGTTCAAAATCGTTTAGAGTGAAAATAAAAAATTCATATAATCGACTCTAATTAATTTTGGGATTAAAATTGAGTTGAGTTAAGTGTTATAATTTCAATGTACATTGAATACAAAACATAATTGAATTGTACTCCTTCCGTTTCAAAAAGGTTGTTAACTATTTTTTTTTAGAATGTCCTAAAATGTTTACCCACTCTAAAAATAAATATAAGTATTTATCCATTTTATTCTTATTAATTGAGAAGTGTAGTACTTGTTTATTCTCAAAATTAATAAAAAAATATAGTAATAAATGAGTATAAGTGGAAAAATATAATACTTCATCCGTTTCACAATAACTGTCTTTTTAAAAAAGTGATTTTATTTCAATATAATTATCATTTTACAAACCCAATGTAACATTAATTGATTTTTTTTTTCAAATTTACTCTTAACATTAATTGACTTAGGTGGTGTTTGGTAAAACTGAAAATTAAGCGCTGAAAAATTAAGTGCTGAATTTTAAGCGCTGAATACAATAAATACTGAAATTTTTAAGTGCTGAATATAATAATTCTGTTTGATAACTATTACTACTGAAAATTATTAAATTTCTTTATTGGATATAATTAACTATGTGATATTGATATTTAAGTTTTAACCATTAAACACAATTTTGAAATTAAAAAAAATAAAATTATAAATAAAAAAATTTAGAAGCAATAATCATATTAGGATAATATTTCTGATAAGTTTTTTAAAAAATAAATATTATTAAACTTTAAATGAATATTTAAGAATATGATAAGAGTATAAAAGT